>CANSNZ010001290.1:0-97500 GCA_947646795.1 Beta lomatogona
GAAGGTGATGGAGTGCAGCGTGAGCCGCCGGCTAAGGGTGAGTCGGTTGAAAATACTGGTCCATTCCTTGCCTACTCCGGCCAGTCGGCGACGTTGAGGAATAAGTGTTTGTTATTAAGCTGCATAGGCAGACTCTCCTCCGGAGTCGGCTTTAAGTGATCCGTCGCCAGGGCGTGGGGCTAATTATTTGGGGTGATTTGTCACGACCATTTAAGGAGCATAAAAGCCTACTAAAAGCACGGGACAAGTGGCGAGTGCTCCCAGGTCCGCGTGAAAGTTGACCTAATCACCGGCATCGGGAACTTCTAAAGGGATGGAAATAATCATTCCTTAGAAAAGGTAACATGCCCATCCAATCTGAAAAGGCCCGTCCACAGAACAATGTTTTACATGCGAAATCCCTGACACTATAAAAAACCAAGCGCCTCGTCAATGAGCAATTCGAATTCTGCTGTGGCCAAGAAGAGCGTCTCTCGCTGGGCTTTCTGCCACCCTGCCGCCGTCTCGTGACTTGCAGCGTCGGAGAAGCGATCCGAGCCACCCGGAGTAATCCACGCATTCCACCTGTTTGCGGTCCCCGTGCGGATATATCGGATCTCTAGGGCGAGTACTCTTGGGGCCCCACATCCTGTCTCCTACACCATTACAATCCTTAATTTCTTAGCGAAACAGAAAGGGAAAATCGAGATTAAAGAAGCAAGCTTTTTCTAAGCCACATGCATGAAAGAAAATTCTAAGTAGTTAGTATATTTCAAGGAAATTTATGTCGAAACGAGAGAAAAATTAAAATTCAACGAACGAATGTAGATTGTTAGATTCATATCAATTGCGGCATTGGATGGTTCTTCAAAGTACGGAGAATACGCTTTTCAATAATTATTATACTAACCCACTCACGATCAAGGGGTTGAAGGTAAACACTTAATGAGATACGACACTACAAGAAAATATGTTTTGGGCGACGAATTTGAAACTCAAGGCAATGCAACCGAAGTTTTGTGGCCCATAGTTGAAAACAATGGCGACCTAGTTGAATTTGTTGCCTAGTGTACATTATTGGGGGCAACTAAAATTTTTTGTTGTTGCCAAATTTATATTTGGGCGATGATTTAAGTTTGGGTTGCCCATTACCTTAATTAGGCGACAAAACTATGTATTTCCGTTGCCCTTGTTTAGTGATGGGCGGTTCCAATTTTGATTAGATTGCCCATACCCAAAAGAAAATAGCCGGGAAAAAACCGCTCCAAAAATTTCCCACGACTTTAATCGCTACTCTCTCTCAACTCATACTCTCTTGGTTGCCCATCATCTTTCTCTTTTTCTCGGTGAATTGGTGACGCTTCCGGCAAGATCTTCGACATTTCTCGGGTGACGAGTTTAATTATGATGGCTAATTGAGTTTCTCATGAATCAAATTGCGACGATTGACGTATCTCTAGTGACGTTTCTCGGGTTTCTCGACATTCTCAACCACCTTACGCTTCTCGACATCTCGACGTTTCTCGGTGTTATGTTTCTTTGGTGAATACTTTAATTATGATTGAAAATTTGGTTGATGGTCAATTGTTACCCTCTTACGCTCCGCCCTAACTTTTTAAAATTACGCCTGGTGGTGATTGCGGGTGGTCGCTGAGATCGGCGTGAGGTAAGCAGCGATTTTGACGGTAAGGTTGGTATATTTTGTTATTTACCCTAAGTCACGAATCAATCCCCCTTCTTGTCGCAAAACAGCTTGTTTACCCTTGAATTATTGGTATAAATTGTCATGTTTTCTTGAATTGCTTAGATTTTTTTGTTTTTTACGAGTAAATTAGAAGGTTTTGATTGGTATTTTTCAAGTTCAATGCGTTCCTTTCTCCTTCACTCATATCCCATCTTCAATCCTCGACATCTTCGTTATGGCTTTGTTGTTTTGGCTTTCTCTGTTTATTTTAGATGCAATTCGTTCTTGTTTTTTTTTGGTTGTGTGCGTAATGCGTTTGATTTCATTATTTGGACTACATATCTCATTACCCGCATCATTGCAATGTTTTGAGATTTGGGGCTTGTTACTATTACCTATTTTCGTTGCTAGGCAAGAGAAAACAACGGCTCCATTTGCTTAGTAAAAGTATTCTATCGTTATGTAGTTTTGTGTTCTATTTTATTACTTTCTTACTTGTCTTCTCTCATAACTTAATGAGTTAGGAGTCGGGATAGATAATAATGTGAGATGCGGATAGTTGGACATATTAGAGCTTTTCTTTTGTGCAATTTGCGGTTTGGAGGCATTATTTTTTTTTGGTTGATGCCAGTGCCTTGTAGTCATATAGTTCGGTTTTTGTTGGTTTCTCACAAACTGTTTTTTGTCTTTTTTTCTTTTTGCCTTGCTCGATTGTGGAAGGAGTGTGTTGTTTTGTTAGGTTTTTTTTATTATAGGCGAGTAAAACTATTTTTTGTTTATATTTGTGCTTCTAGTTCTGATCAATGAAGCCCTTTAATGGAGATATCATACTAGTTAGGCGAGTGGGTGAATCACCCCATATTATATATGATTATGAATAAGGAAATGATAGATCCATGTATTATTAGTTTGTATTACATCACAAATTTATGGTCAATTCAACCGTATTCGATCTTGGATCGAGAATGTATTATAAGAGATCATTATGGTCGATGTTTAATCTAGAAGATCACATTGAGAAAAAAGTAGGAAGGAAAAAAGCATTTTAGTATCCGT
The DNA here is from genome assembly GCA_947646795.1 of Beta lomatogona. NCBI lineage: Eukaryota > Viridiplantae > Streptophyta > Magnoliopsida > Caryophyllales > Amaranthaceae > Beta > Beta lomatogona. Next base: position 2,720 of record CANSNZ010001290.1, read on the forward strand.
ACCTATTACTAACACCCTATTTTCTACCATGATAATCACTTTAACAAAAAGAAAAGTAGAGATATGATTAAATACTTATTTCTTTTTAAGTAGTGCCCCCATGTTATCAAGTTTAAATTATACTATTATCGTACTTGGCTCAAGGAAACGTGTTGCCCATTGGCATATTTATTGCCCATTCTAGCATATCTTCTCGGATCGCGTATCGCTTGTTAAATCGGAAACGAGTGCCACGCTTGTTCTAAGTCACGGCCGTTGCTTGTATGTAATTTCTTCATTTCGCATCTGGTCTTGCCCACGAGCTAAACTGTTTGGGGATGGATTGGTTAGGCATTTTCTTTGGGTAAGTGTTAGAATCTAGACATCTTCTATTGATTTTGTGATCCCAATATAGTGTGTTACAATTGACTTTTGTAACTCGAGGAAAATCTATTTTTTGACGACAATTCTAGTACATACGCACCTTAGTCATACCATTTACTTCTATTTTAGCTTTCATTATAGCATTCACCTCTATTTTATATGTCATTATACCATTTTGGCTCCTTTCCTTGAACCAACTGCTTTCATTTATTTTGGATGATTCTCTTGGTTATCATGTTATTTTGACCTTTAACATATGGTGGTTATGAATGATTTGGACCTGCATTTCTTTTGGATGATTGTACTTGAAGTTTCGTTGCGATTGTATTTAATACTTGTTATATTGGTCCACTTATATTTTTTTTCGGGAGAAAGAGTAAAAAGATCATTAATCCCCCCATTTTTTAATCACATTGGTATCTAATAATTTTAACGTTTTTTGATTTTATCGGGAACAATGGGTTGTGACTATTTTCCGAAATTAGCGAGAGGAAAGCTATGATAAGGCTTGGATTATGTGAATTTATTAGTAGACTATGGGTACTGCTAATTAGTTTTTTTAGATTTACTTTGAATCATTCAAGTTACATCGGATGTCAAATTTGAAGATTATTTTGTTGTACTCCGATTATATACAATTTGCTATTCCACGAATACTTCTTCTATTATGTCATACTTGTGTTTTTAATAGGTTCACCTAATATATATGAACAGGGGAAAAGCTTATAGATTACACGATAACAATAATTCGTAGTCCATACCAATTTGGGCAACAAAATAGAATTGCACATTGTCATTTCAATTTAGCACGAGATTGAAAATTATGTACAACAATTCGTAGCCTAAAGTATTTTGGGCGATGAAATTGGTGTTGCCCTAAACATCATGCATGTAAGATTACAAGACATAATGGGTGACAAAAAACCGTAATTGTTGCACAAAGTTCAATAATATGAGCGACGAAAGTCAAGTTGTTGTTGCCAAAGTCGATCAGTATAGGCAACGAATCAAGAAACTGCTAGAATTGTCCCCTTAAATGTGCAAGCGGATAAGAGTCTTGTAGCACAAAACCATTATGGGCAACAAATGTAACTTAAGCGACGAAATCGGGAGTCAATATCTCATCGCCCAAACATTTGTGCAACGAAATCGGTCCATTAGGCAACGAAAATATCTGTAGCCCAAAACCTATTTTCTTGTAATAGTGTCGCGAATAAGAAACTATAGAGATTGGTTAATGACAAACTCCTATACACTATAAGTGTTTGAAGGTTGTGTTTTCTCAAGAACAAGAAGAAGAAATCTAGAGTAACTTCTTCAAATCCAAGTATGAGATTGATGTAATGTGTCTCTTTACATGTGATATCCTACTATACATACCATATGAAATATATATATGAAATGGTGAAAAAGGTGTTGCTTCGCACCAAAAGCCACGAAAAGAAAACGCGAGAAATTGCACCCGGACGGAGTGGTGCGGCGCACCACACAAATAGGTGTGGGTGCACCTACTTGGTGCGGGACACCAAACTCAAACTGCGGGCACACTTTTCTATCTACCTTCACTAGAGGAGAAAAAAGCCTAAGGGCTGCGGTCAAAAGTGGCCTAAGGACTGCGTTTTTGACCGCAAAGCACCTAGAGTAGCTAGACCCTTAACATCTAGGAAGGGATGCGGTTATGAACCGCAACCCTTGGCGGAAATAAGGGTTGCGGTCGTAGGAAACCACAGCCCTTGGCCAAATAAGGGCTGCGGTTAATAGGGAAAACCGCAGCCCTTGGTGAAGTAAGGGTTGCGGTTTTCCCTATTAACCATGACCCTTGTGTAATTTTTTTTAAATTCAGCTATATTATATATGCTCGTTCCCCGTGTCGTTGGTTCCCTTGTGTTCTTTGCTTTTGCTTTGTACCATATTACAACCTCATAATGCATATAGAGTTCCCAATTATGTAATAATATAATAATATATATAATAATAATAATAATGTTAAAGAGTACATATTAAGGCAAAATTATATTAATTCTAATACTAAAAGCTACATTAACGCAACCAGAATAGCTAATAGCTCTAGCTAGTTATTGCAAAATCTAACCAATGTATCATAGACAATCTTCACAAATGTAGCTTGCCAACTTGTTTGAACTTCATCCAATTCTTCAATTGTGAATTCATCCAACCTTGGTGCGTCGTTATTCATGTAAACCTTGCAATAATATGAATATAATAAATTAATAAGATCAAGTCAAACATTTACAATATATAATAACTACTAACTCTTGCAATTATAAGCTAAACAACCAATTTTCGAGTTGATCTTGTCGATTTTTGTTTATTTGAGCTATTTTACTTCCCAAAACTAACTACATGTATGTTACATATAGGAGCAAAACTAACACACACCACTTACTTTATGCATACTTGAAGTGTTAATGTCAAATTTAGGTGCAAAAGATTAGAAGTTCAATTTTTAGGTTCAAGTTTGGGTCAATTTTTGTGAATTTGAGCTATTTCACTTCCCAAAACTAACTACATCTTACATATAGGAGCAAAACTAACACACACCACTTACTTTATGCGTACTTGAAGTGTTAATTTGAAATTTAGGAGCAAAGATTAGAGTTAAGTTTTGGGTTCGTTTGAGGTCGATTTTGGTGAAAAATCCAATTTCTCGCCCAAAATGAACTTACTATTGCAACTACTAACTAAACCAAACATATATCACTTAATCTATACATATTTGAACTATATCGTTTGGACAAGCATGTATCCTCTGGTACTCTAAACCGACTTTGGCGGTTCATTTCCATCGGGGAGCATATCGGCTAAAACTTCCAACAACGACGTGAAATTGCAATCCGTCCAACCTGCTTTCGACTTAATATTGAAGAGTGTTATCACGGGGGAAAGTTTGGTGTACTTTGTACAACTTGGATACAATGGCCTTTCGGCGGCCTCGGACATAGACTCGAAACATACGAGGTCGTTTGCAAGGCCGATCTTCAACCTCTTGTATCATCTCGTCTACCCGATCTCTATCATCATCCCCATATTCATCATTCCCATACTCATCATCCTCGAAATCATCACTTAATCTATCCTTCTCCTCTTCACATACATCGTTCATTATCCTACAACTTCTTGCATATCTCCCTCCTCACCATGCGAAACCCATACGTGGTATTGAGGCCTAAACCCACGACGAAAGACATGCTCTCTAAGCAAATGAATACTAATAACCTTGCTCACATTTCCACAATCTAAACAAAGACAATAAAAAGTCGATTGCTCCGGAAGATGCTTGGTATTCTAATGCGATTTACAAAATTTCGAGACCCCATTCCCAAACTCAATCGATTCACGGCTACCATACATCCAAGTACGATCCATCTCATTCCACGAAAACCTCTAATTAAACACAACCAATTATAAGTATCAATCATTTAAGCACATTCACATGCAAGACAATCACATATTGAAAACACGCACATACAAATGGAGGCTAAGAGAGTCACATGTGCAAATGTTTGCATGCATCCGAAGGTCCTTATCACTCCATCCTAACCCATCCTTGGACGTTTAATCTCACTAGTGAATATATGCCAACTTTTCAATTCTAAGGAAACTCCTACACAATGTAGATAATTGATTATCTACATATGTACACAGAGAACAATGTAGAGAAACGACAAGCCAAGACTTTCCTTAGAATTGAAAAGAAGACATACATTCACCACCTAAGTGAGATCAAACGTCCAACGACAGTCCCAAACAGGGGACTATTCAAGACTTACTCCTAATGAGTAAGTCTTGAACTGGTATCTAGGCATATGATTGATGATGATGATTCATATAACTTATACATTTCATAGCTTAATTAAATTGTTTTCATCCGATCTCAGTATCAAGAAATTTACATACACATATATAAATTGAATCTACATATATACACAATAAATGAAGATATATAATGAATTGTCTTTATCATAAATACATACCAATAACAACTAATATGGAGATCGATCTCTATATATACTCGCACTATCTCCTAGTTGATTGCCGCTTCCAACATGCTAATATCTAAGACACATAAAACCGAAAAAATTGTTAGCATATAGTAAATGCAAATTGCATATTATTATAAGAAATACATTAATGTATATAAATTATCATATCTTACCCACATTGAAACACATTACAACTAACTTTTCTCATTTATACTATTAACAAATTATAAATGAAATATGTCCGCATTAAACTAAGTTAATAGCTAATGTACTCATCAAATAATTCAAACTATCATAAAAATCACAAAATCCCAATAATTCACTAGTTTCAAATTAAATTGAGAAAATTGCAAACCTAGCTATAGGATGCGGTGGTGGTAGCTGGCCGGGGTAGTGGCGCGCGACCGCGTGAGAGGGGGTGGGTGGCGCGCGGGTGAGTGGCACACGGGTGGCAGGCGCTCGAGGTGGTTGGTGCGCAACGGAGGAGTCGCTCGGGTGGTTTTCGGCGATGCAACGTTGTTGCATGGGGAGGAACTCGGCGCTACACGTGGTGTTTCGCTTCGCATGGTGCGGTGGGGGTGACGCGTAGGAGGGTGGTGCGCACGGGAGGGTGGCGCTCGGGAGGGTGGTTCAAGGTCGCAAGGTTAGGGCTCACATTGCGGGGAACTCACTCCTGCGTGGAGAGGAGAGGAGTGAATGAAAATTAAATGTGTGGAGGGAAGAAATTAATGAGCGCGGTTAGTTTGGGGGGAAAAAAAAATAAAACAAAGGGTTGCGGTTGAGTGGTAAACCGCAACCCTTCCTTTAAGGGTCTGCGGTCAGGCCCAAAACCACAACCCTTTGTGCACGAAGGGCTGCGGTTTTGGGCCCGACCGCGCCACCCCGACAGAAGGGTTGCGGTTTACCACTCAACCTGCCCTTTTACAATAGCAAATGGCTTTTTTTTTCCTCTAGTGCTTCCATTTTGTTCCATAGAATTTTGTTGATGGCCACCATATGCCTTGTTCCGAAATTATTTTCCTTCTTCTATTCATCATGTTACACTAAACTCCGTAACTCCCTAATGTAACATTATCACATATATAACTAAGGGACACATTTAACTATAATTTTTCCAGCAATCCTCCTCCGTTTATAATACAAATATGTTATGTAATCCGTACACTTGCAAATAAGATAATTTGCACTAATAACCGGACCAACACGGGTGGAAGAGACCGCAAGTATCATGATAACCAATGCAACCAATGTTGTTTTTTCGTGGTGATCATAATAACCATGAACAACTTCTTCAAGGAGGATATTTTTTTAATGGGAATGGGAAATTATCATCAATAAAACGTCATACTGACATCTATAACAATAATAACCCTTATGTAAAGATAATGTATCTAGAACATTAATTTGAAAGTTTTCATCCATGCTACTAATATTGGCGCTTCAAATCTGATGTTGTCTTATGGTAATATTCCAACCATAATTAATTTTAAATGACTTAATATTGTTAAATCCTGATGTAATAGTAACCTGAAATTGACTTTTATGTGGATATTCTTGGAGGAGCATTATCTGAGATAAGGGGTGGAATTGGCGAAATTGGTGGGTTGAGGTTTTATAGGACCACAAAAAGGCTACCAACATTACCAAACAAGTAATTTCTTCACCTCCATTTCTCTTTAGCTCTGATTAGCATGCTTTACTTTTGTTGTATCTTTCTTTTTTGGTTATAGGAGGTGACGAAGACCCCTTGCTTTTATAAAGGTAGTTGCTTAGGCTATGGCTTTTTTTTCACTTTTAAAAACATTATTTTTGAATATATGAATTCCATTTACTTTAATTATTAAGTTTCAATGAGTGTTACGCATAATAAGTTTCAATGAGTGTTACGCAAGTTCAGTATACATATTTCTTCCGTTTTTAAATAGTTGCTTCATTTTAACTTGTACATTTACTGATATCTCTAATTATCTCTAATATCTCTAATTATCCATTATTAAATGATTGTAAAAATTGATATTTTGAAAATATAAGTCATGACAAATTCAAAATCTTATATGCTATATATATATATATATATATATATATAGGGACATGATCACATGAGAATGCCTCCTTACGTGAGAAATGAGAATGACTCTCAACCACACGATTGGATTAGAGTTACAACACTTGTTCATTAGAGTTATACCCCCGAAAAAACTTCGAACCCAGAAAAAAAATTCTAAATTTTTTTTTCTATTTTTTTTGGAGTTACATCACATTTTCATTAGAGTTACATCACTTGTTCATTAGAGCTATAGCGCGTAAAATCCCATTCTCATTTCCATGTAAGTATGCATTCTCATATGAAGTCACTTTATATATATATGTATAAGATCACATGAGAATGCTTCCTTACATGTGAAATGAGAATAAATTTCAACCACACGATTGGATTAGAGTTACAACACTTGTTCATTAGAGTCATACCTCCGAAAAAACTTTGAGCCCAAAAAAAAAAAAATTTTTTTTGAATTTTTTTTTCTAATATTCTTTTTTTGGAGTTACATCACTTTTTCATTAGAGTTACATCACTTGTTCATTAGAGTTATAGCGCATAAAATCCATTCTCATTTCTCATGTAAGTATGCATTCTCATATGAACTCACTTCTATATATATATATATATATATATATATATATATATATATGCTAACATTTGGTTATATATTTATATGCAGAAAAATATGGTCAAATAGTGTTTGTGAACAGTGTAAAAGTTGAAATGGAGCATTTACTTGAAAAACAAAGGGAGACTTTCATTAATATATTCCTTGCACTGTTGCACATGTTCATGCACAATTACCCCTAAAGCCTAGCCCTACAAGCTTCTCTCCAATAGCATGCATGTACATAATCACATTTTTAAAGAGCCGCGCATTTTTTAAATTATAACTAGTATTTTTGGCCCAAGCGATAATTATCAAATATATTATTACTCATATGTTTCATAATTGATTTTATTAGCTTTTTGTAATTTTCTTTTTAGTGCGAAATTAGACAATAAACGTTATGGCATGATAAATTATTTTGAAAAAACTTCCAAGAAAGTGGGGATAAAAATAACAATGTCAATGGAATTGGGGTAAGATAATGTTATTACCTTAATAAAAGTATTAGAGATCAAAAGGCTTTGTCTATGTCTTCATAATTACATATAATTATAAGACTTTATTATGTTTTACTTTAAAACATCAAACATTGAAATTGTAGTGGATTGGTGGTTAAACTCTCACATTTTATTTCAAAGGTCATGTGTTCGATTCCTAGTACCTACACATTGTTAATATTTTTAATGAGATCATAAACATGTATTAGAAGCTTGAGTAGAGTGGCACGTGGACCGTTCCTTTGATAGGAATGTCTTTTAATATATTTGTATAGATATCATCTCGAACACACTTTGGTATTATTACTATTCGTGCCTTAATTACCCGTTTGGTTAGTTGTCATAAATGGTGGTAATGGTAGCGTATTATAGTGTAAATTTGTAAATGAAATCCACATCATTACCCATGGTCATGCTACTTGATCCCAAAACATCCATTTTCTTCCTAAAATCTCATTACAATCGATTACCACTTGGGAAGTTAGTATTGAGTGGTAATGGAATTTAAAAAGGAAAACCAAAATATTGTAGGATTGATTGACAGGAATAATCTCACATTTATGCAACCTTCTTAAAACAACCCCACCTTTTAATAATCTCAAAATAATCCCATCTTAGCATCTAATCTTCTCAATGGGACTTTTACTTGGAACCTCTTGAACAAAGTTATATTCACTTAATTCCTTTTCTTTTCTCTCACTCCCCCCCTCCCACACTCCCCTTCCTCTTTCCTCCCTCACTACCATCATCACTGAAGGGGTTGTTGTTGTTGTAATTTTGAGTGGCGGCGATATCAAGGCGGCATAGGCGGGATTTAAGTGAGGGGTGGTAGAGGAAGGGATTTCAGTGGTGTGGGTGGCGGTTGGATCGGTTAGGGGTGGTGGTGGGGGCGGGGATTGTCGTGGTGGTGGTCATGATCGTGGAGAGAGAGGAGAGAAAAGAGTGACTTAATAAGAAAAAAAAAACAAAAAAACCTAAACCAATTAGAATTAGACACATCCAACTAGGGGTGTTCATAAATATCCGATCTGGTTGACCCGATCCGATTTTTCGGATATCCGATCCGATTTTTTTAGTTTTTGGATATTTCGGATCCGATACGGATCGAAAAATTTCATTTTCGGATATCCGAAAATATCCAAACATGGGAATTTTTAGGATTTTTTTCGGATATTTTTGATATTTGATCTAAAATATTCGTTTTCAAGGCCTGGGATATCCAAAATATTCGGTGATCTGATCCGAACCAAAACTTATATTATGAACTTTTCCTTTGAAAAATTCAATTTTTTAGTTTTCGGATATCCAACCGATCTGAAATTTCGGATATTCGATCCGTTCCCGATCAGATTCAGATATTTTTCCCGATCGGAAATTTCGAATCGGATCGGATATCCGAAATGAACACCCCTACCACCAACTATTACCTCTTATACAAGTTACCATCAGGTTCTGACCCGTTATGAGAAGATTAGGTGATAAGGTGGAACTATTTTGTGATTATTAAAAGCTTGGACCTTTTGCAGAAGATCGCACAAAGATGGGATTATTCCTATCAATTAATCCTATTTTATAATAAAGTTTCATTACCATGGTCATTGATATGAGAACTTATTTACTATTTTACACTAAATTACATTAACATCACATCCATTTTCTTCCTAAAATCTCATTACTATTCATTAGCTCTTGGGAAGTTGGTATTGGGTGGTAATGGAATTTATAAAGGAAAACCAATATTTTGTGATGAAGTTTTATTACCATGGTCATTGACATCAGAACTTCTTTACAAATTTACACTAAATAACATTACCATTACCACCGTTTATAACCACTAACCAAACAAACCATAAATGATATGAGAAATCAAGTAATTTGGGTGTCGAAGAGTTGCCCGATATATGGAGTAACTATACTAACCCAGATGCCTGAACCAAAACTAGGCTTATTGATTGATTTTTGAGATTTTACCGGGAGGGCAGCTATGCCGTGTTTGTCAATCATTTTTGGCATTTGCGATCAGACTTTCCTTCTTCCTCCGTTCTAAATTAAAATAAATGAAACACTTCTCTTAAAAAGCTCTCACATAAAAGAGAGAAGTGTTTCATTTATTTTAGAACACCGGAAGTAGGGTCGGTCCTGGGCAGGCAGGCGGGGTGCCCGCCCAGGGCCCATAAATCAAAATGAGTTTAAATAAATTATTTGCAAAGATACTAGCATTGGAAGTAACTGGCGCGGTGGTTAGCATTTTAGTGCCTAACTATCTTTGTGGGAATGCATACGGGTTCAAGGGCTGTTCTCCCCGCCTTATTTTTCAGTTTAGTTTAGTTTAGTTCAGTTCAGTTCAGTTCAGTTCAATTCAGTTCCGTTCAATTCAGTTCAGTTCAGTTCCTAAATTATTATCATTACTATTAATTAGTTATAATTTAATTCAGTTCAGTTCAGTTCAATTCGCCGTTCAGTTCGCTTGGGCCTAATTGGCGTTCGATTCTAGTTGTTTTATGCCGAAGAGAACAGGCCCCAAATCCCGTGCTATTCTTTTTCATCTCTTAAATGTCATTCTCCTTCACTCCTTATCCCTTTCTTTTAGATTTCCTTTTTGAATGACTTGGACTTTTTTTTTTTTTTTTTTTTTTAAACCATACTTTCTCTTTCCATTATCTATTGACTACTAAATCCATGTTTTCCAATCTTTTAACTTTCAATCTACCAAGAACTCAAAGTCCAACTTATCCCTTCTTTCCCTTTCTCTCCTAAACCCTAGCCTCCATTAGTGAATTTCAAAGGGCTTCCATCGATTTATCGGTGGATAACCCCACCTTAATTTTAATTTTCATTGTTGTTTAGCTTTGTTTATGTTCGTTCTTATTTGAATAATACTTCCTCCTTTAAAGAGAGGATCGTTTCTCCCTTGAAAGAAAGGGTTTATTCTCTTCTCCTTGGGAGAGACTTTAGTTTACTCCTTTGTGTTCTAGATGAATTATCGTAATTTTGGATCATTGATGAAGAATTATGCGGTGTCGAAACAGATTTCAGATCTACAATTAAATCAATGGTATCGATTTAATTCTATTTCAAAACTACAACATATCGAAAGACCTCTCGTTGAAGGTCTGTATCAAACAACGATGTGGAAGAGGGTATGCGGGAATTGTTAGATATACTTCACAACGATGGTGGTTTTGCAAATTCTGAATTTTATTTGTTCAAGATTGTTATGTATTTGTTATTCCCGATTTCTATTGTAGATGTCGTATGACTCTTTTATTAATGAATTAATTTTACTTTCCAAAAAAAAAACTTTCAACCTACCATCTACCACGTTTTTAAAAGTTTTGTACATAATATTTTTTTTTTTAGTAAAGGAGTACGATTTTATATCTTATATACCTTCATATTGTAAATAGTGCCTATATTAAAAAATAATGTACACAACCCAAAGCCTTATAGTATTAGGAATTTTATGTTCTCAATTTTTTGTGTTTACCAACTTTAATCTATGTGATTGCTTTATGATATTACATGTACTAATTGATAGCATAAAGATAAAATTAAAAAATTTAGTCTCTAAAATAATAGTAATGGATACTTCTATATATTATGCTTCTACCCTAAATTTACATAAACTATCTCAAAGTAACATAATATTATATGTGATAAAAGTTATTGCATTCTAATCAGAGACAAAATAATACTTATACCTTTTTTTTTCTACTAATGAATAATTAAGATTTCAATGGTCAAAGTAGTGTGCTAGAAGATACGAAAGTCAAAATGGAACAACTAATTTCACTTCAATATTAATTGTTGATTGATATATGTAATTATATTTGATTTCTAATATTCATTTTAAGGCGTCCGATAATAAAGTGCATTAAACTTTAAATTTAATTATGTATTTCGAAATTATGATTTTATTTGCCAAGCTACTGGTTGATCTAGATTTTATAGACTAATAAATCTTAACCATGTGAAATGAAATTTTTTTTGGCTGAAGAAACAACTTATGGTACACGTGAATGAGACCATATTCAGTTAGTTGTTGTCCAATAAACATGCATATTTTCTTAAATTTCTTGTGTTAGGGGGCCCATTTTTTTTGCCCTGGCCCAATAATATTCAGAACCACCCTGACGGGAATTATATTGTTATAAATTAAAGCCCATTAGATAAGAATAACTTAAGGTGTCTTGAAATTTATTCGAGGGTTTTAATGTCTAATAAAACGAGACATTATTAGATTTATTTCATTATAAAGTAAGATTATAGATATACATCCTATACCCTAAATAAAACATTTTTTCAAGTGCGGTGTGTTACGAGCTTTCCCCAATTCCTTTCCAGAAGGAACATAAAATTGTTCATACCATGACCAAACTTAAACCATTTTTAATAACACTATTAATTATATATACAACGTTTATCATTTGTTCTACAATATTAATATATAGTTTTATATATAAACTTTGTTATTTATTATATAACACTACTATTTCTAGAAAACAACATAAAATTTTACACAATATTATATTCTTAGCTATCATCGTAACCCCTCCTCTTTCTCTCAAAAAAACCTAAAAACCCTAATTCCTTTTCCAACCGGAGGGGGCTACCATCATCATCTCTTTGATGATTGTAAGCCCCAATTCCTTCTTTAATTCCTTAGTTTTTAATTGTTTAGTTTTTAATAATCCTTATTCTTATCTCTTTATGAGAGTTTTCTTCCCATTTTTGGGTTTGTTCTATCCTTTAGTGAGAGTTTGGAGCATAAATTACTTCTCTTCCCTTATAGAAGATTAGAATTTGTCAATTGCGGTTCGCTTAGAAGATTAATCTCTTTGATTGTTCGTCCTGGCGAGGAATGAAGATCTAGGGTTACATAATCACCGTAAGTTTCTAGAGGACCACATAAATATTTTCACCCAATCGAGTATTCATCGGTGAATCTTAGTCGAATTAGTGCTAACTCACGCATTGTATTGCTTCATATGAAGTTTTTTATTAAGGCTATTGTTGATCGAATCTGGCTGTAATTAGGGCATGTTCTCCCCACCTTATTTTCAGTTCGGCTTCAGTTCGATCGTCCGCTCGCCGCAATTGCTGCTCTAATTGATTAAGTTTAGTTCGGTTCGCTTATGTTCGCCTCCTAAATTATTATCATTACTATTAGTTATAATTTTATTCGGTTCCAGTCCGGGTTTAGTTTAATTGATTCACCTCGGTTGCAATCGTTGATTCGGTTCAATTCAATTGATCCAGCTTGTTTTATGTCGAAAAGAACGCACCTTTAGTTCTAAGGTGTTATGTATTTGTGTTGGAATTTTAGATTTCTTAGGAAATATATGTAAGTGCCGTATGACATTCTATTATCAATGAAACCCTATTTCTAAAAAAAAAGGAGTTTATCTATTTACAAAAATGCCATCATTTATATATATAACCAAAATACACGAACATTATTCATCTATACTAATATATTAAAAAAGCGTTCTAAGAACGTGTCACCATCCCTCATTCAATAACTAACTATCCACGTCTTTCTTATATAGTAAAAAAGAAGTATTGTTAATGTGAAGATTCAAACCCACAACCTCAAGTATGAAAGAAAGAGATCCAACCATCACTCCACCATACTATTATTGCTTATTTAACCAAAATTAATGATGATATATGAATGAAAAACTTTTGAAATCCATATTCATAATGAGTATTAAATGACTTATCTAACTACTACAAATCAGTAGACAGAGATCCCTGCGCACGCGCCTCAAATACTGGCTTCCTCTCTAAAAAGAATTTAGGCTTTTCTCAGTGTGAAAAATAAGCTAAATAGAATTTTTCTTTTTGACAAATTTACCCCTTCTGTTAATTTTACCTCCTCCCTCTCTAAATCCTAATTGCTGTATTCTTCACTTTGCAGTTTGCAAACCCGCACTACCCCATTAGAAACAATCGTTGGCAGCAAAAGACCCACCTCCGCCACCCTTCAAGGACTAATTTCCCAAAACTTTGTGTTTTTCTTAGGTAATATCTTTCATCTTGTTTGTTATTTCCTAATTTCTCTTCTAATATTTGGGATTTGTTTAAATTTAAGATAGATATTCAATTCTTGAAACTTGAGATTTTCTAATTCTGTAGATATCTATTAATATTTGGGCAGTTAATTTGTGCACATGGCTTTGATCCTTACATGTAATAATGACATTTACAAGTGTTAATTTTTTTATATATAGATATAGGAACTTTCCTGTTTTCTGTTGCTTCGTTGTGTTTATAGAAAAGAACATATTAGTCTATAGTCTTTAGTGAAAATAAGTTTCTTATCATACAATAAGCATCTTGTATATCATAAAAATTGGGATAGGTATGATGATCAAGTATTTGGTGTTACATCTACATCTACATGTTTTGGTCAGTGTATTTCTGATGTTGTATAGTATTTAAGTTATTTTTTTATCCAATTATCTGTCTCAGAAATTGTTGGGGTGAGAAAAAGTTTATGGTGTTATGCTTTGCAGCATAAAGCCAAATCTTGTGAAAGTTTACCGAGCTGAATATTGGAGACTGCTTCATAGTTTTCATAATATAGCTGCTTCTAGTAGGTTCACTCGTTCAAAGATAGAGAATAATCAATGTCTTAGCAAACTGTTGAAATCCGGTGAACTCGATGAAGCTCGCCAATTTTTTGATGCAATGCCTGAACGGGATGAGTTTAGCTGGAATATTATAATTTCTGGGTATGCCAGTGCAAGTAGGTTCAATGAAGCTAGAAAGATCTTTAATGAGTCCCCATCTAAGAGCTCCATCACTTGGAATACTTTAATTTCCGGGTATTGTCGACATGGGTATGGAAACGATGCATTCAAGTTGTTTTGGCAAATGCAATCTGGTGGATTCAAACCCACAGAGTTCACTGTGTCTAGTATTCTTGGATCATTTTCAAAATCGGGGTTTCTCTTTTCAGGGTAAACAGCTCCATTCTTATGCTGTAAAAACTCAGTTGGATGTTAATATCTTTGTAGTTACTTCCCTTGTAGATATGTATGCCAAGTACAGTTGCATCTTAGAAGCTGAATGTGTTTTCCAAACATTTCCTGGCACAAAAACCATGTTTTATGGACTGCCATGCTCACCGGTTACTCTCAGAATGGACATGGGCATAAAGCAATTGAGTGCTTCCGGGACATGCACTTGGAAGGAATGAAGTCTAATCAGTTTGCTTTTCCTAGCATTTTGACTGCTTGTACCTCCATTCAGGCTCTAGAATTTGGGCAACAAGTACATTGTTGGTTAATTAAGTGTGGCTCAGGGGATAATATATATGTTCAAAGTTCTTTGCTTGATATGTATGCAAAGTGCGGGAATTTGGATAAGGCAAGTTATATTTTTTGAAAGTTTGGAAGCTGGCAATGTGATTGCTTGGAATTCCATGATAGCTGGCTGTGTAAGAGAAGGATTTGCAGAAGAAGCATTGTCGTACTTTAAGATGATGCATTCTCGAGGTATGAATATTGACGCGTTTACTCTTCCTATCATTATGAAAAACTTTGCTTCCAAATCTAATGTTCAGATGGCAAGGTCTATCCACTGTTTAGCGGTCAAAACTGGATATGAGTGTTACATTCATGTGAGTAATGCTCTAGTTGACTTGTATGGTAAACAAGGAAATTTAGACTGCGCGAGTAAAATCTTTAATGAATTGTCCAACAAGGACATTGTGTCATGGACTTCCCTCATCTCGAGCTATTCTTATAATGGTTTCAATGAAGAAGCAATAAAATTATTCTGTGGCATGAGACTGGCAGGGGTATATCTGGATGAAGTGTTGTGCTCCAGCATATTAGGTGCCTGTGCTGAACTAACTGTCCTGGATTTAGGGCAGCAGGTACATGCAACCTTCATCAAAGCAGGCTTTATGTCATCCTTATTACTTAACAATTCCCTTCTCTCTTTGTATGGAAAATGTGGATGCATAGAAGAAGCATTTTGCGTCTTTGATTCAATGCAAATGCAAGACCTGATTTCTTGGACAGCAATTATTGTTTGCTATGCACAGAACGGTTGGGCAATGGACTCAATAAAGTTCCACGAGAAGATGCTAGAAAGTGGGATCATACCTGATTCAGTGTCATTTCTTGGCTTATTGTTTGCTTGTAGCCATGCTGGACTAGTTGACAAAGGTCAATACTATTTTGAATCCATGGATAAGATCTATGGTATAAAACCAGGCCTACAGCACTATGGATGCATGATTGACCTGCTAGGGCGATCTGGGCATTGGGCAGAAGTCAAGATAATGCTAAATCAGATGGAAGTGCCACCAGATGCGAGCATATGGAAAGCATTACTTGCTGCATGTAGAGTACATAGTAATGCAGACTTGGCAGAGAGAGCAGCAAAGAACCTCTTTAAATTGGAACCCCAGAATGCTGTTCCTTATATTTTGCTTGCTAATATATACTCTGCAGCTGGCAGATGGGTAGAAGCTGCAAAAATTCGAAGATTGATGAGATCAAAAGCTATCAATAAGGAGCGTGGTTGTAGTTGGATTGAGATGGAAGGTAAAGTTCATACCTTTGTATCTGCTGATAGAAGCCACCCACGAATTATTGAGATCTACTCAAAGGTTCATGAGATTATTAAGCTAATTAAAAAGGCTGGATATATACCAGACACAAATTTTGCTCTCCATGACACAGATGAGAAGGGCAAGGAGCTTGGTCTTGTCTATCACAGTGAAAAGCTGGCAGTTGCATTTGCACTTCTTGTATTACCTCCTGGGTTACCTGTCCGAATCTTCAAAAACATAAGAGTATGCGGGGATTGCCATACTGCTATGAAATTTATATCAGAAGTTTTCAATCGGTATATTATATTAAGAGATACAAACCGTTTCCATCATTTTAAAGGAGGAACATGTTCCTGTAATGATTATTGGTAGATGTGCGTCTGCTCTATAGCCAAATTCCTTCTCCACGAAATTGATTCCTTTGCAGTGCAGACTGCTTCCTTACGAAATTGATTTCTAGGCAATCATCTAGGTTGTGGGTGTAAGAGATTTTTCAAACTTGTTTGCTGATGCAAAGTGCAGGTCAAACAATGCCAGGCTTCAAAATATGGATGAAAGCCTAGACACTATAAAGTCAACTATAGGATGCGCCATATATATATGAAGTTAGAAGGTGAGGTCTATGATTTCATTCTCCCTCTAGTCTTTATGGTTCAGTTGAAGGATTGAGAGGCTTTATTATACTGTTTGTACTTTTCTTCTAGGACAACTACTACTTTCTATGGTGCATATGTCTTCTGATTGCCTTAGGATAAACTGTCTAGTAAAGCTGTCATGTAATGTAGTTTTTTGCTCATCCTTTTTTTCTTTGGCTTCCTATATGCTGGAAGTCCATCAAGGCTTAATACTGCTACTATAAAAGCCTTGAAAACATCTCAAAGTTTGAACTTCTATTAACCAAAGAATTTTATGTTTCAGGATTTTCTTTGGCCATAAAGTTGATTCTGCTGTGTATTTCTGATTTTTACTAGAAGGGGATCCTATTCGAAATTTTCATTATTGTACCCAAACAAAGTTGCTTTCATGCGTTCTGGGTGGCATTCCTCCATTCTTTGTTACTTATTATACAATGTGTTTGTTTTTACTGGCAAACTTCTGTAGACTACATCTGCCTTGTTGACCGCCAGGCGACCACAAGGTGACTTTTGATAAGAATATCTTCTTTTCTTGCTAGATTTCTTCAAGAATTTCTGTTGTTGCTCCTGTGGTCGTTTCTCTCATTTTTTTACATGCAATGGTTCTGTTGCCATGAGAGAGACACTCATTATCTGCAAAAATAATTCCTGAGGGCTTTTTTTATTTTCAGTTCTATGTAGATCGGTGCAATCATGTATATTTCCTGAGGCGATTTTTTTTTTCTTTTTAATGTAGACTGGTGCAATTTATTGATACAGACAAGTGCTGAAATATTGAAATAGTTGGTAGCTTTACATTCTGATGAACGCATCCTCAGGAGCTTCCAACGGTTGTTGATATAGCTGTCACCAAGCTTCCTTCGTAAGTTGCCAATCCCATAAGGCGTGTGTCAAATTTCCCGTTCGTTGTAATAATCTGAGGAACTTTGACCCCTGTGAATCGGCACACAACTAAGTATTCGGTCGAAGGTTAACATGTCCCCGAAATTTGATTGCATATGTCCTGCTTGGTCCTAACTTGATTATTTAATCTATCTAGACACACACACACACACACTTTATGCTTTTCCAGAAAACGTCCATACAACATTTCTATTCGTCTACCTTTAGGTATAGCCTCTAAGGTAATTAGTAGCTTCCTTGGACTGAAACTTTCTAACCATTCGTCACACTGCTCAAAGTGTCTTATATCTCTCTACTACAACAGTTATGTGACACGTAGGTTTTTTTTATTTTATCATATAAGTATGTCCTCGAGCTCGCGGTTTTAACTTTTTTTTTTTATGGTACTGCCTTTATTAACTTAGTATGTGTGTGCGTGTGTGTGTATGAGTTTGAAATATTTATCTTAATGTCTTAGAACTATGTTTCTACCCAAAGTTGATCAAATTGACAGTCTTATGTCTTCATATTAGTTCCACTTTGAAAAATGCTTTTATTAATGGCTCTGAGGAACAGCCACTTTGCTACTCTTGGCTGGCTTTGTTTAATTGTTTATTTCAGAATTCCAAACAAAGTAGCAAATGAACTGCTGGTAAAAGCACAGAAAGAAAAGCTGAAGCATTTGAAGCTGCAACGCTAGAGGAGCGACCGTGTATGACACACCTGATTGGCTTTTGAAACGTTTGGAGGGAGAGATATCCTCTTCTTGAAAAGGATCCACCACTCACACAATAAGAGCTTTGTTTGAGACAGCATTTGAAGTCGATAAACAAGTTGCAGCTGCTGTTAGATATGCATTAGACTAGCACATTGTAAATCCTTCAATAAAGATTAATACAAGGACTTGTGAATATGATGCTCGGAAGGCTTATATTCCTGAAAGAAGAGGAGTGTGGCTTATCTAGCAACAATAGTTGCAACATTTCGGCTCAATGCTGCTTTGGTTGATACAAGAAGTCATAACATGCAGGACAACACTGATACCACTGGCATGGATTGCGTCATAAATGGAGCCTTGAGGAAAACGCCGGTAGTAGAAGAGCAAGAGCCAGGAGTTACCCAATTCAGAAAACTTTCTGGTAAATAGATTGACAAAGGTTGAGGAGGAAGTGCAGGAAACTAAGAATGCGACAAAAGCAGAGTGTAAAAGCGATGATGAACAAATTTTTGTTGACAATGTACCAGGGCTGGAAAGTGTATTGGTAAAAGCTTTTATCCAAACTTGAGTGTAAGAGAGTCACCTAGAATGCTTGGTTTTGTTCTTATAGGCGTAGTATTGAGAATGTAATTATTATAGTCTATTGTTTTATAAACTTAAAGTTTATGAGAATTCATTTTTGTTCCATATGTAATCGTCTGTATCTCAATCAGGTAAAGGAAAAATGCAATCAAGATTCTTTTTTTTGGGCACAAATGCTGTGGTTTTTTTTCCTAAGCACTCCAAGTGCTCCAATTTTCCTAAAAATCGCAGCATTTGGAAAATGTCCAAGTGCTCGTATGGCTAGTGCTACGATGAAGAGTATTTAACGCACTTTTCGACCGCAATACGTAGATTTTTTTCTACTAGTGACAAGGTTGGGAAATTATTTTCCTTGTGAGACAATGTTCAAGCAAAAATGCCATTAAAATGTGATTTAATTAGTTTTCATTTGTTTGATTGCTTACCAGAAAACTAAAAAAGACACAAGAAAATTTGTTGAAGATGAGATGAATGAATGAAGTAAAAGAGGAAGGTAAGAACTAGGAAAGAAAATGCAGCATATTGCTTCTTTGGTAAGGAAAATGATTTCCATTCTTGAGAGAATTAATTTTGCCTTCAGAAAAAAGTATTTCGTCCATTTATTAATGAGTTTTTTGTCAGAAACAACCTTTTAAAACCACTTTTTTTGCGAAAAGCAACCTTTTAAAAGTTTTTTAGCAACTTACAACCTGTTTTGAAACTTTTTTGCAAGATGAAACCTAAAACTAATTTTTTTTGCGAAATGAAACCTTTTCTGGAATTCCGTCATTGACCGTTAAATTTTGTGCGTTGACCGTCAGTTGCACCCTCCAATCTCTCTCCGCACCCCATCTCCCTCCCTGAACACCAACCCCAGCCACCACTCTCCTTCATCCTCCTTGCAACCACCACGCAAACCACCACTCTCCTTCCCCCCTTTCCCGAAATCACCACCCCAACCTCCACTTTCCATCCTCCCCCCACCACCCCGCCGAAACCCCCCCTTCCCCTAACCCCCGTCGATTTTCATCCTCTCTCTCCTCTTCATCCTCTTCTCTCCCCGCGCTTTTCATCAACTTCTCCTTTTCATCCCCTCAAATTTGTCTCGGAGAAAACCGTTTTGAATAACCCCCCCACCCCCCGTCGGATTTTGGCGACCTGTAAATCGATTTTGGCAGCCTGCAATGGATTCGCTCATCGACAGAGAAAACGGGGGGGGCGCTCGGATCCGTCGATGAGAAGAAAAGTGGAGGTTGGGGTGGTGGGGGTGGTGATTTCGGGAACGGGGGAAGGAGAGTGGAGGTTGTGGTGGGTGGGGTGGTAATTTCGGGAAAGGGGGGAAGGAGAGTGGTGGTTTGCGTGGTGGTTGCAAGGAGGATGAAGGAGAGTGGTGTGTCGGGGTTGGTGTTCGGGGAGGGAGATGGAGTGAGGAGAGAGATTGAAGGGTGCAACCGACGGTCAACGCACAAAATTTAACTGTCAATGACGGAATTCCGTAAAAGGTTTCATTTCGCAAAAAATTTGGTTTTAGGTTTCATTTCGCCAAAAAAAATTGGTTTTAGGTTGTAAGTTGCAAAAAAACTTTTAAATGGTTTTTTTTCGCAAAAAAATTGGTTTTAAAAGGTTGTTTCGACAAAAAACTCTTTATTAATCAAATAAAGGTAAATGGAAATCTTCTGTCTAGGAAAGTAGTAGTTTTTTCCAATCAAACTCTAAGAAATATGGAATATACACTTTTTTTTTTTCTTTAATATAACGGGACTAATATTGGAAACCTAATGTTTTTTTTTTTTACACAAGGATTAACCTAAATCATTTCATTTTGTGCGGGGATTTCTTGAACTTCAGCGCTAATGGACTAATAAGGTTTTAGGTGCAAATTATTTTATGCACCCTTGATCATAAGTGACACACGTGATCCAAGGTTTAATCTCAAAGATATTCCAATGCAAATGAAAAGTACATTGAGTTTTTTTTTGACAACATATATATCTTTTTTCAAAAGTTAAATTGTAAATGTACCTTTTGAAATAAGTTATTATTCTTTTCGCTAAATTCATTTGAATGACGTACGTGTTTCATTTAATTTTGGTTGTCTTCTTGTTGGCGGAGCATATAACATCTTATGCTCCGGGGTGTACTAAATACATACTCCCTCCATCTCAAAATATAGTTCCCGATTCTATTTTTTCACGGGAATTAAGGATAGTAAAGATTTTTTGTTTATTTAAATAAATGTTGTATGGAAAAAGATGATTTTTGGAGAGAGAATGGTGAATAATTAGTGAAAGAGCATTAATTGTAACACTTGAGTTGAATAAACAAAGCAAAAAACAAAATTCAAGAAGCAAATATATAATGGGACACGGTTTTTCTAGACAAATTACGGAAAAATGTGGTACTAAATATAGAAACGATAACTATATTTTGTGACACCCAGAATGGAAATGGGAACAATATTTTGGGACGGAGGGAGTATTAGGTTTTAGGCGCTATAGTTGGTGTTCTTTGTAATCCACCCCCTCTAAATTCAAATTAAGTCCCCTTGCTCTCAGCTTGTGTAGTCGAAAATAAATCTTTGAAGGTTCACTTTTAGGCTATATTCTATTCAACTTATTTTAAGTTAGTTCAGAAAAATAAGTTCATATAAGACTTTACCCTTTACATTACTAGAAGCGCTATTTATTCACTAAAAGGATGTACATTCAACTCTCATATCACGTAGTTTATAAAAGATACTATACAGTAGTTTATGAGGAAACCAAATATCCTTTCCTATTATACAAAATTCATGCAATAGACTCTCAAGAATTTCATTGAAGTGCAACCAAACTCTAGCACTTGAACATTAGGCCTCAAATTCATGTGATCAATCATTACTTTTGCCTTAAGGGTCTTGGCTCAGTAGTTGACTGTGATCAGCTCACCAACAATTTGCCTAAGAATAAAGAGTTTATCCTGTCAGGTTTCTGTAAAGCAAGCAATGAAAATGGTGCATTGCTTTCTCGAGAGCCGGCGCATATCTTCCAGTTTGATATGCAGGTGATTCAAGGCCCCTCTGAACACCTTCACACAACATGATATCTTCTATCTGTTACAACTCTAATAATGTCAGAAGTTTTTTTTCTTTAAAAGGGGACTGGGGCAGAGGGAAGATGAAGATCTCAAACATTCATTCTGAAGTATGTACCTGTACTTCTTCGCTGTCTTTTAGGCTTCTCTCGATGAAAGCTTCGTCATCCTACAATAAAAAATAGATAGATGAATTTATGCCGCACTTGCCGAGTATAGCAAAAACCACAAACACGCAACCTTCGGTATACTAAGGATGATTTGCTTCTTCGAAACGCTTCAAAATAAGTACATATAACTTCAAGAATTCACTGTTTACTGAACTGCTGAATTTTCAAAGTGCACGTGTCTCAGATTTTGATCAAATCTATAGAAGTTTGGTGTCATAAATCAATATATATTATGAAGATGCGTGGCGAAGGATGGTATCCCACCACTTGTACCCCTTTCTCGCTGCCACATGCTTTACATGGTGCCATGTGAGGTCTTGAATTCTTGGCCTATCACTTTGCATGTTATCATCCAATCACCAAGCTATAACTTATGATTGTGACAAAATTTCAATCCCAAACACTATATTCTCTTTGTCTTATTAAATAACCCGAGGGCATCGACCGGACCCAACAACTTGTTTCCTTAATAAGCAGAAGGCAGAAGCTACTTAGAACTTTAAGAGATGTTTTCTCACCTTCAATGACGTGTCAAGAAAGTAGTCAAACACCACTTGGCATTTCCGTGGTCCCAAAGGAACAACAAGGTTGGTATCCATCCAAGGGCCATACCTATTAGATTAGCAATGAATAAAAGGTGGTGAAACTCTCAACGATGCCATAACATGCAAGAAAAGTGGCAACGAAAGGTGCCACAACAATTTCAGGGAAAAGGAAGATTATTCCCACCTGTTAATCATGAAGTTGGGATATATAAAAGCATATAGTGCTTTAGATCCAAGTCTGTCAATTTCATCTCTATTTTCACTAGAAGAGCTTGCACATCTTTGAATGCTGACTTTTTCATACATCTAATGCAGTAAACTATGTATGAGATCAGATTATAGAGCACATTAGGAGAATTAAATTGTCCAACTTTTGGTTTGTAAACGAGTTAAAATTCCATTGTTATAGATACTTTTAGGGTGGCTTAGAAGAAAGACCTGTGAGTTGTGAAGTAAAATCATACATCAGAGAAATAATGAACATACTTCAGTGCTGTAAGAGTCAAGGTTGAGCCCAGAAGCAAGATTTTTGTGTGCATATGGAACATGATATCCACCATCTAGATAATTGTCACAGAACACCTGAAACTTGAATAAAAGGCCAGCATTAGTCAACAATATAAATAAATGCAAACTACAGGTGATCTGCAAGCTATGTTATTCGGTCTCTTCATTTCACCTAAGTATTCGTGTCGCATCATCAACACTTCGACACTTCATTTTAAGCTAACATCATAGTAACTTTCATAAAATACCTAAGCCAACTACCTGACTCCGAATAACATAGTTTGCAAGAGATGATTTCTTATGATTTAGAATCAGAAAGTGAAACAGGTTCTGAGTTCAAATATGAGACTGAATTTTATCACATAAAAATTTGGAGAGATTCATGATATCAAATTGTAAGCTCAGACCTTCCAATTACACTCTAAAGTGTACTCATGTCTACAAATGTAACTCAGAGAATTGTCAACTCCATTGGCACTAAGCAGGCCTGCTGAGCTACCTAGCCAGTCATTCTCCAAACTTCCACAATCAACTTCCTCCTTGGAAGCACTTAAGTTCACAACAACAAATGGCCCCCATGTCGCAACACTTATAGGTATGAGCCCAAACTCCTATACACAACATCAATAGAAATTGGCAAAATCAATCTAAGCATGCAAAAGATGGATCAAATTTAGGCAGGATTGCTAACTAATTGGTATTACTGCATACCTTAGGATCAAAATTCTGTATTCCTGTAATTCTTGGAGCCTTCAGGAGATTTCCATCTAAGCTATATGTCCATCCCTACAAAAATTGATGCAGAATCTTTGATTCAAAAAAGAGTATTGAACACTTCAGATAAGCAAATTTTAATTAGTCTAACAACCCTTTTATGAATATCACAGAATTGCACATAACAAAAAAGTACTGCATCTGTTTTTCTTTGTTCTTCCCACTTACTTTTCGGGAGTTACCACGGAACAAGGGTGGGCCATTGGAATAACACGGGTGTACCAATTCTACAGAGTAACACGGTGGTGGAACAAAGCAGAGCGTGACCCTCGCTGCGGCTCTTAGGGAGGGTAAGTTTTGCATTCATATATTTTCTGAAGAACAGGTTTTTATTTGACTTGGAAGAGATTGTTAATGATAGGCTGTGAGTCTTAGTCTAAGGTAACCCTGTTTATCTGTATAAGAACCCCTATGTAGTTTGAAATTATAGTTAAAAGCTAAAAGTTGCCATATACTACTTAGAAGTATCATACCCCCATCCTGAAGCAAAAAAAAAAAAGAAACGCACATTTTAATACCTTAGAGAAATGGGGAGTGAAACTCACATGGTAAGGGCATACTAAACAGGTCTTTCTACCACTTCCGTAAGCAAGAACAGAAGCATGATGGCGACAAACATTATGAAAAGCATGAATCTCGCCACGAGCATCTCGACAAATCACATATTCCACATTCCCCAATCTGGTACACAGTTGATTAAATATGATCAATAGTGCCTTGCCAGAGTAACATCGTATGAACGAAAACGCCTGAGAGCCTCCCCAAATAGTCAGAAAATCATTTAACTGCATAACCTCACACAGACACACAGAGCACAAGTGAAGGAAGAGAAAGTTGAACCTGCCAGTGAAATAGTCATGAACATTCTTTATCTGATCAATGCATCCTATAAAATTAAGTAAAAGATTACAACATTATTGCCACACAGATGTTTATAAAGTAAAATGAAGGTTGCACTTGTATTTGTAAAAGACTCTACAAGACTACAACATAAGTTCACACTATGTATCTCGGATATTTCATTTTACCTCAAGTACCCTGTTGAATCCCTAACACTGTAACATCAGTAGTACACTAGTACTAACTACTAATACTTGGACACCTCAATTTAGGCCAAAATCATTGAAAATTTCAAAATATGAAAAAAAAGGGACACCTGGACACGTACTCGTGTCACACTAGTTCCAAAGTCCGAGTAACATAGAGTTCACATCATTCAAAGTATGATAAGAGCAAAACTAATAAATTAGTTAAGTTCTAGTCTATTATCAATATTAACAATAAACTATCAATTTAAAGAGAAATTATTAATAAAATCAACATAAAAAAAAACCAATTCTTACTCTATAAATGAGAAAATATTATTATGTGAAATAAAAATTTAAGCGGGTAATAGTAATACAATACCTACAACTCGCCATCCACTGTAGAAGACATGATCAATCTCAAAGGAATAAAAAGAGGGATCAAAATACCATGAACTAGGCGGAGTTACAGCTTCTTCAACAGGAATATTGGGATCAAATTCATGCACAATTTTGTGGGTTGATTGGTTTGAAGAAGATAGACAAATGTTGAGTTTAATGGGTGCCTGAATTTTATAATTTGGGAAATTTAATGGAAGTCTTTGTCTTTTGAGATTGTTATCAAAGAGATGAAAGGTGACATGATGAGTAAGTGGGTTGAAATTTGCAGCTGACATCAAGATTCAAAGAGTTTTTCCTTTTCAGAAAAGAAGATTGAAAGAGTTTACTTCCGTGATTTTGAGTGGAATGTTCTTCGTTACTCTCTTCAGTGTTCAATTATCTAAGCACTAAAATATTTTAATGGTGTAACTTACATATTTGCCCTTTATCCTCACCAAATTACTTCTCAAAAAAAAAAAATCCTCACTAAATTAGAAGTCGTTCCGTGATCCATTGATCTCCTTTGCTATATATCCTTCCTCTATGTGTAACTAGCATTTTTTTGCTTGGATTTTCTTTGGTAGATTTTTTTTTCTTAAAGTCTCTTTTTTTTATCCTTCCACTGCATAATCTCGACATTATTAATACTTTGGGATAATCTTCTTAATTTTTCACAATTTATAATAAAAAATATAGTCGTGCGGGGTCTTTGTTTGATTCGTCCCAATTAGTACTTTATTAATATTCAATCGTTATAATTTTTACTAATATATAACAAATGATATTTAAGTTCAAAGATGTGCATTGGGAGACGCGCACAGGAAAGTGAGAAGGATAAAACAAACAGAGGGCGTAAATCTCTCGATGTTTTTTTTTTTTTTACGTGAATAATTGTCTTTAACATTTTTAAAACATTGATATAATTAAATGACTTGAATAAGCAAACCTATATAATGTATAAATATCATTAGAAAATATGTTACTTACATTTTTCTTTTTCAGCAATATAGTTGAAGTTGAAACTATGTGAAAGATCATTGATGTATGTTCTACCACACAAAAGAGTTTTATATATTGAGGAATATAGTGAGTTTTTAAATACATTATAAATCAATATTTTCAACATACAATGTTACCCATTAATAATATTATCACTATTAATCACTAATTAAAAGAGTTAAACGCACTAATCAAGAAAGTTGAGATGCCCAACGATTTTTTAGTTTGTTTATGAGTTGGACATAATCACAGAACAGTGATCATATTTTTTTTACTTTGTAATTGAATAAGTAATGGATCATGGATAAAATAATTTTCAATGCATCTTTTTCGTTTATGGAAATTTCCTTTTTTTCTACATCTATTATTCAAATGTGAAATATGATTTGCATTAATTGGACAATAACTTTGATTTGGAAAGTTATTTAGTATTTTTTATTTGAGGGTAAGTGTAACACCCCAAAATCCATACACGTCCAAACTAGGTTGCATCGACTTTGGGAGTGTTACCGCCGCGGTGAAACGCAATGCTTATTGAATTTAAAACACTAACTTACTCTTTATTATGAAAACTAAAGCTGCAGCGGAAATAAAATACTAACTTAACTACAACTCGGGAATCACTATTGACCCCTTTTTATTTAAAACCATAAATCATAGACAACTCTCTAGTATGTTCAACCAAAACAATTTAAAAGTTTACAATCAAAAGTATCCCCTGTATGCTCGAACTCATGCACCATCACCAACATACCTAATCTGCTCCCCATTGAAATATCAATGGTTCATCACAGGTCAACAAACAACACAAATAACAAACAATCAGCTATGCTGAGTACGTACAGAATCAGTTAAATAATACACTAAACATAAACAGAAGAGTAATAACAATTCCTAAACATGATACTACAAAAACATTAAATTTCGTTTTTACAATTTATTTGGCATCGAAAGGGCACCGTCATCTTTCTAGAATCATACGGGCTACTTAATCCTTAATAGACAACTTGGTCTATTAGATGAAATGTAAATACGGTTTCGTTCCGTTCCACATCCATCACCTTAGTATGCATACCCCCAAAATCGTACGGAACCTTCCGCCTACTTGAGTTATCAAAATTTATAAGGACACTACTGTCGTCACAGTAGGCCTGCGTAGGAGTGTAGAACAAGTCTCACACTCCCCCCATTGTTCATCACTTGTAGGGAGTCCAACTACAAGTTTATTGCCAAAACCCTTTCTTAGTATCGATCATTCATACCACATTAAACATGTAATCATTTTAACATTCCTTCTTGGATACAATACTCAAATCTTTATTCTTGTAACAACCTTGTCACACCATAGATCAAAGAATACAAAAATCCAAAACTTTCATGCTTATGATACGATAGAATTACGCATTACAATGCTACATACCGCAATCATGCTACCAAACAATCTCAGCAATCACAATCATACAATCGTTCCCTATCATGATTCTAGGTTCCAATAGAATAATTCACAACCTAACATGATACTAGTAATTGCAAGCCGAACTAGTACGCGTACGTACCTTGTAACGAAGAATCTTTGTTTGCTTACTTAAACGTTCCGCTTATGAAATTGGGACCTAATCGAATAATAAAAAGTATTTTAGTGCTAAGTCTTTGATATTATTATCAAATAATACGTGACTAACTATATCGACTTAGTAATTCAAAGTATAAACGATAACTAATCTCATTGTTTATTAACTTCCTTTTCTTTCCTAACTCTATTGTGCTTAGCGTCTTTTAAGAGTCAATGTTAGTGAGCTAAACCGATTTTAGTTAACTCGATAGTATAACACCTTTACCAACTCCATTCAAGTCCTTATGTCCAATACTCCTAAAATCGGGTTTGAATAGCAAGGTCATTATAACTTTCCATCAATAACTACTTTCTTTACTTCACACCTTACTTAATTACAAAAACCTTAAATCAGTTTACAACTTAAAACAGATTAACACCTTAAATTAATTATACAACTTAATTAATTACTAATCTACTCAAATTACAAATTAATTAACTTACAACTTAAATTAATAGAAAGACAGTATATACAATATTAAAACTAATATAATATCGTATTATACATATTAGGTTTTATACCACTTAATCTCGCCGGCAACCGGAGCTCCGGCGACCGACTTCCGCAACGTCGCACAACCCTCGAGCCTCGCCCCTTGCTTTGCACCCCGCACCCGCACGACTCGCGGCCTTCGAGCCACCCACACTCGGCTCGACGACAACGAGACGACTCGCCCTCCTCGACGCCCAGCCGGCGACGACCCGGCCTCCTCGACGCCCGGCGGCGACGACCCGAACTCCTCGACCCACGACTCCGCACAACACACACACACACACACACACACACCGCACCCTCGACTCGCTCGCACACCCCCTGCTCGACCCGTACGGATGCGCTAGCACACTTCGCACACCACACACGCACCACTCCCTCGAGTCCAGCACTCGAACACACACGCTCACACTTGCCTCGCCTCGCCCAGCACGACCCTCGTACAACTCTCGCTCGACACACCTTCGCCCACCACACTAGCAGCGACCACACTCGTCGTCGGCACACCGCACACACCACACGCCTCAAAGGCCGACGAAAACTCGGGGGAGCGAAGAAGAAAATATTTGCGAGGAGAGGAGGAAGAAAAGTGCTCGAGGAAGGAGAAGAAAGAAACGCAGGGAGGAGAAAAGGAGGAGATAGAAAGTCTTGGGGTTTTCGAAAACAAAACGGCTGATTGAAATAAAAATAGGGTTCTTTTTTTTTATTATTTATAGTATGAGAAACCTAGGTTTAATAGGACTTGTTTTCCAAATCAAATTCTTATTTCTTAATTAATAAAACTGAATTAAAACATAATTAGGTACAAAAGTAGGTTGTATATCTAAATTATAACTGTAGGTTTACCCAAACTACATTTTTTTTTCCATTAAATAATATTAAAATACTTTCACTTTATTCTTTATATTTTCTTATTTATAAAAGAATAACTCCCAAAAATAAGGAGTATTACAGGCTCCCCCCCTTAAAGGAAGTTTCGTCCCGAAACTTTGAGGTAACCAGTCTTAACGTTGATCTTTTGCACTTCTAAGTCCCAATATTCCGCAAGCGTTTTCTAGTTTTCGCAAGTCATATAAGCGATAAATACACATAAATAACATACTTTAGCAAACTTTAGGGTGGAAGCGCGAAATTCTATCACATTCTTCCCCCCTTAAAAGAAAAGTTACGTCCCCGTAACTCACCTACCCCTTGAAAGAGCTCCGGGTACTTAATGCAATCGAATAACATGTTTAAAACTTTGCATACAATTAGTTCTCCCTAAGTGTCTATAAAATAAGCCCCAAATGTCCCTCATGTTCTTCCTTGCTCCTTGAATATATCAATATATCGTATATGAACACGACTACGAATTTATCGAGGCAGGGTCGAAAAATAATATTCGTGAGGTCCAATACAAACAGCAGGTGCATTGGTTAACCAGAAAGGCATGACGGTAAACTCTAGTGTCCATACCTAGTCCTAAAGGCAGTTTTAGGTATATCTTGATCAACAATCCTCAATTGATGGTAACCAGACCTTAAACTCTATTAAATCGGAAGGAAAGAAGCCCTCCCCTATTTTCAGTGAGACATTAAGGAATTTCTTAGAGCAATTAACAGTATCTCCAGACGGAATGACTATAGGCATAGAAATTGACTCGGACTCAACCAGTGCTAGAGTTCTAATAGTTGTGTGGGCAATAAAAGATCAAAATGCTCCAGAATCGAACAAGACTTTAACAGGAATTGAGTTGATAGAGAAAGTACCCGTGACAACATCGCTACGAGCCTCCTCTTCGCTAACCGTCATCATATACAGCTTCCCTGTGCCCTTATTATCATTATTGTTGGTCACATGGTTCCCAGTTGGTGCCTGATTATCTGCATTGGTTGGTGGTTTGGAGTAATTAGAGTTCCCTGACCCATTGTATGCATTTCCACCATTCTCATTCCCATTCATAGGCTTGTCTCCATAGTTCCTTTTTTCTTGACTATTGGGGTTAACCTTATTCTTCGAATAGCATTCGTACGCTCTATGCCCCATTTTCCCACATTCATAACACTCCACCTTATTACCCTCGCAATCCTTCACGGGATGATTATATGGACACTTCTTACACTGTACACACGCTCGAGTCTGCGGTTGTTGTTATCGTTGTTGGGTCCCTTATCGAAGTTTCTTTGGGAGGTTTGATTGTTCTGGTTCCCATGGTGTTTCTTTTCAAATCTCTGAACCTCAGTATTTAGATTCTCCTTTCGCTTCTCACCTTGTTTACCCCCTTCCTCTCGTTTCCTTATGGCATATAGGTGGGCGGCTTTGCCAAAGACATGGTCCAACGAGGTGAAAGTATCTCCCCCGGTCTCCCTTATAGGTCAAGGGTGAGCCCTAATTCAAAACGTGAGGCCTTAGCTTCCTCGGTAGGGGCAATTTCAGGAGCAAATCTCATCAACTCAATGAATTTGCGGTAATACTCCCTCAACAGATAGGTTCCCTTGTTCTAGCATCATAAACTCTTGGGCTTTACGCTTCTTGAGGTATGGAGGGGTAATACTTATCCCCTCGGGGCTTTCTTGAAAGTTTCCCACCCAAAGTCGGGTTGTTTAAGGAGGTTGTCCTTAGCTTGGGTCCACCAAAAGTGAGCATCCCCACGAAGGTAATAGCTTGCTAAGGGCACAGTCTTATCATCCGGACGGGGAGAGGGTAAAAGAACGACTTATCAAATTCCCAAACCCGAGTTTTCTAGTTCCTCCGGCCCCCCCTTTCCCGTTCGGTATTGGTGGGTTCCTACGGGCAACCTTTTCGGACAAGTCCCCATCCCGGTTATGACCTTGGGCTAGGTTAGGCGTGATCGCACTAGATCACGAATCGATTGCTCGACATTCAGAGAGGTATCAGGCGTGCCGCCTTGACGAACCATTCTGCGCTGAAAAAAAAATGACACAACGGCTGTTTCAGCGATATGCACATATTCATTTATTTCTTTAACTAATACTCATTGGCATGTTCATATAACACGTTTTTATTGCTAACAATCATTAAGTCTCTATTGACTTGCCATATAAACATCTCAAATAAGACGTTACATCAAATAAAAGAATAAAAGCGTTGTATTATTATTGAAAAGGGTAAAACTTATTGTTTTCAAGGAAAACATAATATGAATAAATAAAGGAATAAAAGAATACTAATTTGCCACTTGGCATGCAAGCCTTATTAAAACTGAATTAGACGAATAAAATAATATTCTAATCCTAATTATATATGCCATAGGAACTAGGGACTATAATGGTGAGCTTCGTCATCTGAGTTAGGATTTTCTATTCCTTCTTCCATGTCAGCTTCGTCCTAAAAAGGCTCGTCATCTTCTATAGGTTCATCTTCATCCAAGGGTTCCTCCTTTCTATGGGTTCTTCTTCTTCCTGTATGGGCTCTTCATGCTCATTTATCGGATCCCGTTCTGCAGGCTCATTTTCATTAGGTTCTTTCTCTTCCTCATTTTCGATGTCAAGTATAGGTTCAGCATTATCTTCCCCAATCACTGCGATGAATGTCCTATTATTCCCCTCATCATAGGAAATGTAGGTAATAGTTCTGAGGTTTGACGCTATGTGATACTCCTCGGGTATGAACTCATCCTCAAAAGTTTGGTACCTAGCTCTTTTTGCAGCTCTAGGTGACGTTTGTGGCTCAGATTTAACTTTAGGGTTTTTAGAATTCACATTAGTTCTCGAGCTTTCCCCACATGATAGGTTCCTCTAACTAGAGGTGATGAGGTAGAGGGCTCCCAAATTCTTTTCTCACTAATTCTTCATACATTTTCATAGCATTTAAGATCAGTAATGAAATGCTCAACAGTAGAAAGGTATTGGCTCCAGTAAGTGTTTGGCCCCATTAAAATCTCCATTTTCTGACCATATATCTCCATATCTAAGGTGTACGAAAAGGTAGGGTTCCTCCTTAGGGACGTACTGCGGCATAACATATATTTTCTCCATTTCAGTCTTTAGTCTAGTATCTCCCTGTAAGGTCCTATATTTCATAGCAGCTTTCATTTTATGGGCCCAGATGTCCCAATCTTCCGCTATTCGGTGTTTCATCAGGTTTAGGACCTATGTCGTAAACTATTCGCGAATTAAAAGAAGAAAATAGTTTAGGTTCCAGAGAAGTAAAGGTTTTTAAGTATACATTATATATAAACATATATAAGAGGTAAAACGATTATTTTCAATTTTAGAACTCCTTAAAGAGGTTCAAAATATTTACAACAATTAGATGGTTCTTTCCTAAAATATTCGAAATAAGGTTTTAGTTCAATACCTTTTTGAAACATCTTTGGAAAATTATACTACTTCGAAATTTTAGGGAATAAAATATTTCAATATCTAACTTAGTGCGTCTACAAAATATCACTATCTATGCACCTATTCTTGTACATCCTTCTACTCTATTCACATTTCGAAGATTTCAAAGAATCTTTCACCAATTCAATCAAGCAAACAATACCACATTTCACATAATTAGAACATCTGATTCATTCCACAGTATTTGCATACTTTCTATAAACATATCAGACAAGTAAGGCAAAAAAAATGCATTACAAATAAAATCATTCCTATGATTTAATGCACCGAAAGTAATCTATATGCTCTTATCCCATACTACCCAATTTAAAATCTTTTAAAACATCTTTGAAAATAGGAACTTTTGGCTCTGATGACCAGTTTTGTAACACCCCCAAAATCCATACACGTCCAAACTAGGTTGCATCGACTTTGGGAGTGTTACCGCCGCGGTGAAACGCAATGCTTATTGAATTTAAAACACTAACTTACTCTTTATTATGAAAACTAAAGCTGCAGCGGAAATAAAATACTAACTTAACTACAACTCGGGAATCACTATTGACCCCTTTTTATTTAAAACCATAAATCATAGACAACTCTCTAGTATGTTCAACCAAAACAATTTAAAAGTTTACAATCAAAAGTATCCCCGTATGCTCGAACTCATGCACCATCACCAACATACCTAATCTCGCTCCCCATTGAAATATTAATGGTTCATCACGAGGTCAACAAACAACACAAATAACAAACAATCGGCTATCTTTGAGTACGTACGGAATCAGTTAAATAATACACTAAACATAAACAAGAAGAGTAATAACAATTCCTAAACATGATACTACAAAAACATTAAATTTCGTTTTTACAATTTATTTGGCATCGAAAGGGCACCGTCATCTTTCTAGAATCATACGGGCTACTTAATCCTTAATAGACAACTTGGTCTATTAGATGAAATGTAAATACGGTTTCGTTCCGTTCCACATCCATCACCTTAGTATGCATACCCCCAAGATCGTACGGAACCTTCCGTCTACTTGAGTTATCAAAATTTATAAGGACACTACTGTCGTCACGGTAGGCTGCGTAGGAGTGTAGAACAAGTCTCACACTCCCCCCATTGTTCATCACTTGTAGGGAGTCCAACTACAAGTTTATTGCCAAAACCCTTTCTTAGTATCGATCATTCATACCACATTAAACATGTAATCATTTTAACATTCCTTCTTGGATACAATACTCAAATCTTTATTCTTGTAACAACCTTGTCACACCATAGATCAAAGAATACAAAAATCCAAAACTTTCATGCTTATGATACGATAGAATTACGCATTACAATGCTACATACCACAATCATGCTACCAAACAATCTCAGCAATCACAATCATACAATCGTTCCCTATCATGATTCTAGGTTCCAATAGAATAATTCACAACCTAACATGATACTAGTAATTGCAAACCGAACTAGTACGCGTACGTACCTTGTAACGAAGAATCTTTCTTTGCTTACTTAAACGTTCCGCTTATGAAATTGGGACCTAATCGAATAATAAAAGTATTTTAGTGCTAAGTCTTTGATATTATTATCAAATAATACGTGACTAACTATATCGACTTAGTAATTCAAAGTATAAACGATAACTAATCTCATTATTTATTAACTTCCTTTTCTTTCCTAACTCTATTGTGCTTAGCGTCTTTTAAGAGTCAATGTTAGTGAGCTAAACTGATTTTAGTTAACTCGATAGTATAACACCTTTACCAACTCCATTCAAGTCCTTATGTCCAATACTCCTAAAATCGGGTTTGAATAGCAAGGTCATTATAACTTTCCATCAATAACTACTTTCTTTACTTCACACCTTACTTAATTACAAAAACCTTAAATCAGATTTACAACTTAAAACAGATTAACACCTTAAATTAATTATACAACTTAATTAATTACTAATCTACTCAAATTACAAATTAATTAACTTACAACTTAAATTAATAGAAAGACAGTATATACAATATTAAAACTAATATAATATCGTATTATACATATTAGGTTTTATACCACTTAATCTCGCCGGCAACCGAGCTCCGGCGACCGACTTCCGGCAACGTCGCACAACCCTCGAGCCTCGCCCCTTGCTTCGCACCCCACACTTCGCACGGCTCGCAGCCTTCGAGCCACCCACACTCGGCTCGACGACAGTAGGACGACTTGCCCTCCTCGACGCCCAGCAGCGACGACCAGCACTCCTCGACGCCCAGCAGCGACGACCCGCACTCCTCGACCCACGACTCGCACACAACACACACACACACACACACACACACACCGCACCCTCGACTCGCTCGCACACCCCCTGCTCGACCCGTACGGATGCGCTAGCACACTTCGCACACCACACACGCACCACTCCCTCGAGTCCAGCACTCGAACACACACGCTCACACTTGCCTCGCCTCGCCCAGCACGACCCTCGTACAACTCTCGCTCGACACACCTTCGCCCACCACACTAGCAGCGACCACATTCGTCGTCGGCACACCGCACACACCACACGCCTCAAAGGCCGACGAAAACTCGGGGGAGCGAAGAAGAAAATATTGCGGGAGAGGGAGGAAGAAAGTGCTGAGGAAGGAGAGAAGAAAGAAACGCAGGAGGAGAAGAGGAGGAGAGAGAAAGTCTTGGGGTTTCGAAAACAAAACGGCTGATTGAAATAAAAATAGGGTTCTTTTTTTTTTATTTATAGTATGAGAAACCTAGGTTTAATAGGACTTGTTTTCCAAATCAAATTCTTATTTCTTAATTAATAAAAGCTGAATTAAAACATAATTAGGTACAAAAGTAGGTTGTATATCTAAATTATAAGCGTAGGTTTACCCGAACTACATTTTTTTTCCATTAAATAATATTAAAATACTTTCACTTTATTCTTTATATTTTCTTATTTATAAAAGAATAACTCCCAAAATACGACGGTAAGGATGTAATTCAATTGGGAGACACCATAGCTCCCCCCTCTTCACTTATATAATAAAGATAAGTACAACATTTTGCATGTCCACAAAAAAAAAAAATACTTCCTTCGTTTTCATTTTAAATGCAATAAAGGAATATTTTATATCTCACAAAAAATACCCATTTATTACATTTAAAAACGAAATGGAAGAAGTACAACATTTTGACTTTTGTAATATTTATATATCTCATTTTCATAGTAAATTTTATTAATATATAAAATAAAAATGACAATATAAAATGTTGTTGAATTATAAATATTTTCGTAATATGAGGGGAGATTGGTATAGCTCGGTGGAGTACCACCCGAATTCGAGGGGCATTGCGTAGGATTCGAATCCTCATCCCAACAATACGTTGAGGCATCTACTTCTAGGTTGTTTAGCCTTGTACCCGACCTCGGGCGATGTGCCATGTAGGCTAGTAGCCTGCAAGGGTTGGTTTTCAGACCAATTATCTTTCCTAATAAAAAAAAATCGTAATATTAAGTTTATGAACTTTTTACAAATACATAATTAGTGATACTAATAGTCAAAACTCTGCTTTGACAAACGTAATAGTCAAAATGTTGCAATATTTCAAAGTAGGGGAAATATATATAAGTTGTAATTTATCAGGTGGCATTTTAATAAATCCAAAATATATTTCAAAGTAGGGGAAATATATATAAGTTGTAATTTATCAGGTGTCATTTTAATAAATCCAAAATGGTGTACTATTCACTAATTACACCTACTATTGTACTTTCAAAGATAATATTTTTATGATATACTATGTGTTTCTTCCACATAGTACTCTTCAAATTAGTGATAATTATAAGGGAAATTCTAAGTGATAGCCTTCAATTTTGATCTTTTTATCATTGGTAGCCCAAAAAAGAAAGTTTGATTATCATAAATACCCTTGAGGTTTTGGCTATACTTGAAAACATGGTATTAACAACGATTTTTCGTTAAAAAAATTATTGAGAAGGTTGATTTCATCGTAATTAAGGTATCTAGTATCTAAAATAACATAAATTCTCCTTGAAATTTTTTTTTGTTCATATCTTTTGTAAAATCGATTGAAGTAAGTTTTTAATAAGACACAAAGGCAAAATAGATTTTATAAAGGAAACTCATATCATTCTAGCTTATGGAATCATACTTAGTTCAAAATTAACCCTTACAACAATTGTTTTTAACAAAAATCGTTGTTAATGCGATAATTCAATGTATAGCCAAAACCTCAAGGCTATTTCGATAATTAAACTTTTTTTGGCTACCAATGATAAAAAGCAAAAGATGAAGACCACTGAGAATTTTCCTAATTTTAATGCAAAATACCCCTGTTTAACTACACGTAATGAGCTTCTTTTATGTTTTATAATTTAGTGAAATTAATTTAACTTATACATAGTTTAATTAACTCTTGTAGGGAAAATTTATAAGTTAAATTAGCTGCACTAAATTAAAAAAGTATACGAAATTAATGGTGCTCGGTTAACAACTGAGTTGTGTATTACAAAACACTTCATTTATTTATTTTTTAAGTACAACACTCTAACATTTGGAGTAGTGATAAAACGCTCATCGTGAGTGGGCAGTTTGTCCACTCACGGGAATAAACAAGGATTAATTTAATAATAACAAGTGTATCAAACGCAAAAACAAGGGTTGATTTATCAATGACTAGGGATTCAAACATACAAACGGGGTTTCTTATAGCTAGATAACCAATTGTACTTTTGGGGACAAAAAGTTGAATGGGGCACACAAATCAATGCAAAATTTTGCTTATTTTAACACATATTTATGTACGTAAACGGGGGTTGGTTTAACAAAAACAAGGGTTTCAAACACACAAATAGGGGTTCGTTCATCAATAACCGGGGTTTCAAACACACAAACATGTGTTCTTATAAATATGCAATTGTACTTTTTTGAGACAAGAGCTAAACGGGAATGCAACTAGATGCAACTTTTTGCTTTATGACGGAGATTACATGTTTACTTTTTGACAAAAAGTTGCCTTTTTATATTTTTATTTAATCATAAAGTTTTCTTATATAAAAATAAATTTTCGGAAAAAAAAAAATATTGTAAGTGGACATCTTGACCGCTCACAATGAGCGTTTATCATTCCTCCTAACATTTGTAGTATTGATACACATCTTTGACCATAGTCACATATTTTACCAATAAATAATTTGAGATATTAATCTATATTATATATATATATATATATATATATATATATATATATATATATATATATATATATATATATATATATATATATATATATATATATATATATATATATAACAAGGTTCACCTATCCTACGTGTCATTCTCTAAAAAGAATCTGCCCACATGCCGTATGCTAACAAATTCTTCACAATCTCCTGCCATGTGTATAAGCAAGGTTCAATTAGCGTTTGGTTATAAGCATCAATTCGGAAATAAGTTTTATTTGCCTTACTTACATGATTTTGAAACGAAGTGAATCATTAACAACCTTATGTATTTTGGAAGGTTTTGTTAATGACATGTGTAGAGGTTCATGCATTAGGTATCATACATAACTACATAAGTGGATGCAACCTTCTGTAGTATGCTATCTTACTTTTCCTTTTTTGATTTTTTTTTAAAAATCAATTGGTTTAAGACATAATTAATACACCATACAACGGCATACACAACAAAAATTTAGCATAGGTTATTCAAAAAATTATTTGGACATGATAGACATTGCAGCCTCACCATCACCCAAGTATGTGCAACCTACTACCAAGGGAGTGGTAAGCATGCGCAAAATCAATATGATTCACAATGTTGTAGACATACTTATAAGTAAGTGATTGGCAAATTTATTTTTATTTTCAATCATTTTTCGTTCATTCCATGTTGAATTATCAGTTGCTTTTAGTGAATGAATTAAACTCAATGATAACTTATAAGCATGTTAGTGTATACTGTCTTTAAATGCTCTTTTATAATAACATGTTTGATTTTCTAATAATCAATGAAACTCAATAATAACTAAGAATTTATATATTTCGTGTGCCTTCTAGAGTAGGATATATCAGTTAGCATGTATAGAGCTATAATTTTATTGCAGACATATAACAGTCTATATATCTATATAAAGCTAGGTTCATTTCGCCTATGTGTCATTCACTAGCACAATCTGTCCACATGTCTTTTGCTAACAACTCCTTGATTGACTACTGCCACATGTACAAATTCAATTGTCAAAAGTTGATGTGTCACCTCCACAATTGTCATGAGCGTGTGTTATGTGCATTAATTCTTGAAATTAATGTAAATTGCTTTAATTAGATGATTTTGAAAATGTTGTGAATCAATTACAATCAGTGTAATCTTGGTAAGTTTTACTTAATTGAGTTACTTATTTAAAACCCTATTATTTAACCTCTTTGTGAATATTACAAGATCGGTAATAATATTTTATCACATTTAAAAACCATGATTACCCTTGAGTAGGATATATATAGCACTATGAAATCAATCAAGTTTGATCAACATTATTAAGATCAAATGACTAGAGCATGATATATTTGCGTATGTAACGAAGGCAAGAATCAAGTTAGTGACATTTTAAAAACTAAAATCTTGACTGATTGGTATCATCGTGTAAGATCCGATTTACTTTAGCAAGTATAATATAATAGTGAGTATTAATATAATACAATTTTGATCACGAAAACTTAGTTTCAATCAGAAAAACATTATACTTCCTCCCGCATTCAGTTAATTTTCTTGCTAGGTTTGAGTACTCATATTAACACTAAAAAGTAGGGAAGGTGTTGGTTAATGTGGGTAGTTGTTTACCCACTACTAATAGAATTTATGCATGGTGGAATCCAACTGATTATTATTGACAACTTTTTTTAATGGTTTATTAGGAGCGAGTAATAGATCCAGTACTGGCTTGATATAATATTGTCCGCAGGATGTTTAGTAAGAATGCAAAATTAATAAAGAGAGAATTAAGAGAGGGCCAACATCACTTGAGTATGAAGAGAAAATGAGAGAGGATGAGGGAAAGATAGTTAGTGGAGGGACTCACAACATACGGATTGAACGGGTTTGGTTGGTAAATAATATATTTAAGGTGACATGACAATTATTTAAGGATTGACCAAAATAGTATTCAAGACAATTAATTGAGAATAGATTCACAATAGTCTATATAGTAAGACGGTGGTTTGCCGTTTGCTCTTTCTTACGTTTACAATTTTCTTATAATTTTAGTTCTTTCTCTCATTTTTCTTTCTTACATTTAGTTTCATTGTTTTTTTCTTTTCTATTATTATTTTTATTTAAAACCTTTAAATATATATTTACCCATTTTAAAGTTAAAAAGAACTTAAGCTGGATTGGAGAGAGCTTCCCTGTTTTTTCTTTTGACAGACTTTGTGAGATAGTTTCAACAAAAAAAAAGGTTCTAATCAATAGATGTTTGGATGAGAAGAAGTCGTTTTCGATGTAAAAGGATTATGTGAAATGAATTAATCAATTCCTTATGGATAAACTCTTCTATGTTTTCACTTTTACGTTAATATTGTTATCTTGCATATATTCTTTATAATCAATATGTTATGCGTTATTTTGTATATTTATTTATAATTAATTTAATACAAATAAGCTTTTTTCATTTTTTTGATAAGAATAATAAGTTTTCCATAACTCTTACACCTGAAACTCACATTTTATGATAATGAACTCGATGTAGATTTCCAAAATATACTTTATATAGAGGTTTCGGATTAGTATAAGAAATATTGTATATAGTTAGTGAACAAAATCATTATCAATAATATATCTTATTTCATAATTTAGTATGGTGTACTTAAAATATAAAATTATCAATAAATTTTTTTTCCCGATAGTGGAGGAAGTAAGATACAAAGATTTATGATAGATATAAAAAAAAAAATATCATATGTATAAATTATTGTGCTAATTATGCATGTTCTTTGCCACTTTTAAATGAAACAACAAGTATTGGGTGCTCTGGATGAATAATAAATTTATTGTCAAACCAATTCACTTACTTTTATCCAAAATGTATCACTTTTAAGTCAAATTGGGTCATTTTACAAGTTTAAAAGGTAACTTTTAAGCAAAGTGTAACTTTTAATCGTAAATGGGTCACTTCTAAATTAAAAATTGACGTATTTAAGGCAAAAAGTTACCCTCATCTCACAATAGTTTATTGAATATTTGTGTTATACTAAAGAATTTGTATAAATAAAATAGTCAATCAGTATTTTTTAGTATATCTAATCAACAAAAAAACTTC
This sequence comes from Beta lomatogona, assembly GCA_947646795.1. Classification (NCBI taxonomy): domain Eukaryota; kingdom Viridiplantae; phylum Streptophyta; class Magnoliopsida; order Caryophyllales; family Amaranthaceae; genus Beta; species Beta lomatogona. Next base: position 43,835 of record CANSNZ010001290.1, read on the forward strand.
CGATTGCATTTTATCGGGACATTAGCTACATCAGTCATTGAACGCACAGGTCATAAGCCGGTTTTTAAAATATATTTTTATTACACGATATGATTATAAAAACTTTGAATCATGAGCTAATATTCAAATCATGATTTTAGGAGATACATCCTAAAAACTTAAATTTATAAAATAAAATATTCCCGCGCATTTTAATGTGTTTTTTGTTTTATTCACGATTAGGAGATTTTTAAAGTTTAAAATGTCGTAACAGGAGGATTTTTATATATCATGAAATATAATTTTACATTTTATATTATTTCAACCTTAAATACATGAATTTTAATAATTATGATTTCAATAAATTTGGAACAAAAACAACTACTTAATAAACAAAACAATTTACATGTATTATGTACGGGTCAAAATCATACCTATATACAACCTCCCGTGCATTTTTGCACGGGTTAAAAGCTTAGTGATAAATATACTTTGACGGCATCATAAAATGATAAAAACTTTAAAAAACACGAAATCATAACACAGATCTGTAGTAGAAGTATATATAATGAGGAAGGTGAGACTAGAAATGTCTAGATTAGCGTGGTGACCAACCAAAAATGGCGGACTACCATTTCGTGTATAAAGACGTTGAAGGGAAATCTACACAATGGGATGACATCCAACGCAAGCTCGGCAATCTCCCAGAAAAGCCACCTGCCTTCAAACCACTTTCATTTACTCCTGCAGAAGATGAGGATTCTAAGCCTAAAGACAAATCTTGGATTGACTCCAAAACCCAAGATGAGCTCCAAGATCTTGAGGATGAGTTTGATGATGATCGATTTCTTGAAGAATACAGGTTTCTTAAATTTAATCTCATTTTTTTTTTTGGTTAGTTTTGTTTTTCTTGATTGAATTATGGATTAATGGGATGTGGGATCTGTTTAATTTGTAGGAAGAAGAGGTTAACAGAGATTAAGGAAGCTGCTAAAGTCGCGAGATTTGGGTCAATTATTTCCATTTCTGGGTCGGATTTTATCCGAGAGGTTTCTCAAGCTTCCCCTGAAATTTGGGTAGTTGTTATTCTTTACAAAGAAGGGTTAGTTTTTTTTTTTTTTTTTTTTTTTTTTTTCCTTCTAAAAATTGTTCTAGTTATTAAATCTGTGATATTTTTCTAAGCTTGTGAAATTGTAGTATACAACTACATTCTGGAATTTTAGTACTGTTTGCATATGAATGTCAGAACATGCTCAGAAGATTTTAAATCAACCGTTCATTTAGAGTCCACGAGAACATGATCCTGTTTGCAGATGCTCCTTGTCCTCTTCTTGCCTTTGTTATTCTAGGTAGTTGAGTGTCCCCTTACATTCAAGGCTAAGTTACCTGCTTTTGTAGAACAGTTTTCTCAAACTTAACACTATGAACAAGGCAAAGTTGTGCTTCAAACCACAACATTCTTCAAGTAATTGCCAACCTATTCTGTTAGGATTCTAATGTTTTCTCTATATTGGATCGAAGATATTTAAAATTTGATTGAAAGAATAGACTTAATTCTGAAACACAAAATGAGGCTCTGCAATGCACAGGGCAAATGGTTTGAGATAAGTTGTGCTGTATGACCACATGTGCAATATCACTTACAGATGAAACTGTTGTTATGTTTGTGTTTGATTATTCACTTTTTGTCCGGGCTAATAATGTTGGCCCATTTGCAGATCATGTATGCTACTACGTCACTGATATAATTAAAGTATTGTTGTGCTAAGGATTGTACTACTAGTCTACTAATAATACCTCTGTTCCTTTTTTATGTACACATATTGCGGTCCTGTTTGCCAGTCTATAACTTTGACCATTAATATTTTTAATCATTATAAGTCAAAAATATGAAAAGTTTGAAAATATTTATTGGAATAAATCTAAAAGGATACTACATGACTATTTCTTTTTTCCGCTAAAATTACAAACAATGGTCAAAAATTAAAATGGAGCATATGAACTGTGCATACATAGAAAGTGTGTAGATTAAAAAGATACGAAAGGAGTATTAAGTATTCAATGAGAATTTTCTTGTAGGATCTTCTGTTGTTTGGTTGAGTCACCTTTGGAATATTCAGATTGCCGGTGACACTTACGACCCGTTTGGTAGTTTGTTATAAATGGTGGTAATGGGAATGAATATTTATGTAAATTTGTGGAGAATATCATCATTCATTCCCATGGTAATGCCAATTTATCCTAAAGTGAATTTTTCTTCTTAAATTTTCATTTACATCCAATATTACCTTGTAGGTGGTAATGAGTGGTACTGAAAATTGCTTCCCCTTGGAGAAAACAACACAAGCTTAGGAATGAGATTGCTTCCCTATGGAGAAAAAAAACACAAACTTAGGGGATGAAATTGTCTCCCCATGAAGGTTTTAAGGGTGCTTCCCTTGTAACATTGCACTTAAAATTCATTCCAATTACCACCATTTATTAACGACTACCAAACGGGCCGTTAAGGTAAAGAGGTGGTCTTTTGGTGTTGTTTCAGAAGTGAAATTACAAACCATACTGCATCACAGCATTCTTTTACAAGCATATCAGTGGCATGTTGTGTTGTTATTGTTCAATAGCTAATGGTCTGTAATGACTATCTCTGATTGTGGGTCACTGAAATTACCAGCAGGTTGCTGGCGTGTTATGTATATCTTGGATCAATAGCTAATTGTTGCAATTACGTCTGTTTTTGCGTCGTTTTAATTAATATTTCAATATATTGGCAGCATTGCAGCTTGTGAGATGTTAATGGGATGCTTGGAAGAGTTATCGAGAAGATATCCAGGAACAAAGTTTGTCAAAATAATATCTACAGATTGTATCCCTAATTATCCTGATTGTAATCTACCTACTCTGTTGGTTTACAATAATGGTATTTGTCAAAGCAAACTATGCCGGATTGCGAGTTTTGGAAAACCATGCACACCGAAGGTATGATCTTTGTTTCTCGCTTCTTCTTCTTCTTCTTAATTTGTTTCTAGATGTCTTGCTTTTATGGCATTATGTTAGTGAGTCGACCAACTTCTCTTTGATATATGTTGGGTTGTTAGATATTATTTTCATTTTCCTTATTTATTTTATTCATCATCCGTTATTTTAGGAAGGTTGTTAGAGTTCTTTGTTGTTGATAAGTCAGATATATGTCTTTCTTTGTAATAAGTTTTGACTTGACTTTCTAAATCGAAATAGAGGATTTCTCTCTCTTACTTCCTTTCTCTTCTTCTCTCACTCTCATTTACATTTTGTTCATGGTATCGAGCTTCCAAGGTTATGGAATGCTTGTTTTCGATTTCCGCTGAATTATCTTCCTTCCTTCTTGAAATCGTTCGATTTCTCTTGAATCGTATCTTTCTGCGATTTTTTGCTTCGATTTTGAAGATTTTTCTCGTTTTTTTTCGAAAATTTTCGTCATTTTTTGCGAAATTCTATCGACGAATTTTCTTTCTTGATTACGATGGATGAAATGGTGCAAAATTCATCCGCTAATCAAGGTATTAATTTCAACGATCCGTATTATCTCTCGAATGGAGATCATCCAGGTATGCAGCTTGGTACTCATGTTCTTAATGGTTCCAATTACATCAATTGGAGTAGAACGGTGCGTATGGCTTTAGTTGCGCGTAATAAACTTCAATTTGTTGATGGAACTTTACTCGCATCTCGATTTGTCTTCGCGGGATTATCAAAAATGGTTGAGGAATGATTATATGGTATTGTCATGGATCTTGAATTCAATGGATAAGAACATTGCTTGATAGTTTTATGTTTGTGAATTCTTCTGTGAGTTGTGGCGTGAAATTGCGGAAAGATTTGGTACTTCTAATGCTCCTCAATTGTTTGAGTTGCATAGGAATTTGAGTTCTATTTCTCAAAATTCTGATTCGATTCTTGAGTATTATTGTCGTTTGAAGCGTTGTTGGGATCAACTTCATGTTTTGGAAGGTTTACCCGATTGTACTTGTGGTGCTTTGAAGTTGTGTAGTTGTGGTTTACTTAAGAAGATTTTGGAGATGGATCAACGCAAGAAATTGATGCAGTTGTTGTCTGGTTTGAGTAGGTCTTATGATCAGGTTACCACAAATTTGTTGAGTGTTGATCCCCTACCTTCTCTCAATAAGGCCTATTATACATTACAGCAGGTTGAGCAACAAAAAAATTTGCATCATAATTCTTCTTTATCTTCCGAGATGAGTGCATTAAATGTTGTTCTTCGCACATACACCTAAAGTTTTTCCTAAGCCTACTTATATGCGGTATAAGAGGGATGCAAAGAGGCTTAAGAGTGATTTGGTTTGTGATCATTGCAAGAAGAAAGGTCATAGTATTGATTCTTGTTTCAAGTTGAAAGGGGAGCCGGATTGGTATGCTACTTTGAAGGGTAAAGGAGTCACCAAAATGGTCGCTAATGTTACTCTTGAACCTAGTGTGTTAGGCAAGTGTCCTATGGAGGCCGGTGAATCTAGTAATTCGGAGGTTCAAGTTCTGGTTTGGCTTCTAACATGGATCCGAAGGTCTTATCTCGCCATGTATCGGGAGTTTGGGCGTTTAATGCAACAACTGGAGGTTCTTCGCAGATAATCCTCTTGCATCTACAATCATTTTGCAGTATCGCATTGTTGTGTCCAATGTTAATGTTATTGCTACTATCTTTGACAAGACCTCCCCGGCTTATTGATACAGGAGCCACCGATCACATGGCCGGTAATCTTGCTTTATTTGCTTCGTTAACAACTATGAAAAATCCAATTCAAGTAGGATTGCACGATGGAACTATTAAAATTGTTAAGCAAGTAGGACAAGTAGTATTAACTCCATCCATTACTCTCCAAAATGTGCTTTATATCCCCGATTTTAAACACAATTTGTTATCCGTTGGTAGATTGCTTGATCAAAACCACTTATCCGCACATTTTGAGAAAACTTCTTGTTTTTTTCGGGACCTTTTAACTAAGGACATAAAGGCTATTGGGACAAGACACTCTGGTCTGTACCAATTCAGCTGTGTTCCTTCTTCTGAGTCTATTTGCTCTTCTAATGCAGTTTTACCTCTTTCATTTCCTCGTTCTACTGCTGTCAATAATACTATTACTTCTATAAATAAGCCTAGTATTGCTCTTGTTCATGCTAGGTTAGGTCATATCTCTCGCTAGTAGTCGAAACATGTAATAGTTCCTATTACAGGCAATACTAATTGTGATTTTAGTTGTGAAGCATGTGTGTTTGGTAAACATCATAAAGTTCCTTTTCCTATTTCTCATTCTTTGGTGCTCGCACCATTTGATTTGGTGCATATAGATCTTTGGGGTAAATATAAACGACCATCTTTATCTGGTGCCACATATTTTTCGACTATTTTGGATGATAATACTCGAACAACCCGGACTCATTTCTTTGCATGATAAGACTCGGGTGTTTTCTATTGTTTTCGCTTTCTTTGCTTATGTCTTTACTCAATTTGGCAAAGTCATCAAAATGGTTAGGAGTGATAATGGGACGGAGATTATTCAAGAGTCTTGCGCTATTTTCTTTGCTACTAAAGGGGTTGTTCATCATAAGAGTATACCGGGAAATCCTCAACAAAATGGTAGGGTTGAGCGAAAACATCGGCATCTTTTGGAGACGCGTAACTTTGCGATTTCATGCACATTTGCCATTTCATTTTTGGGGCGATTGTTTGCTTACTGCTACTTATTTGATCAATTTGTTACCGAGTTCCGTTTTGAATTGGAAGTCTCCTTATGAGCTGTTGATGGGTAAATCACCCGATTATACTCATTTGAGGGTGTTGGGTTGTCTTTGTTATCCGCACAAAAGGTTGGTGATAAATTTGCTCCAAGATCCGGGAAATGTATTTTCATTGGGTATCCCTATGGGCAAAAAGGCTACAAGTTATATGATTTGGAGACTCATAAGATTGTTTTAAGTAGAGATGTTCATTTTGAGGAGTCCGTTTTTCCTTTTCAAAAAAATTCCCCTAGTTACGTCACCTGAAGGTCGGGTTTCGTTTCCTCTGGTAAATCCTGCATTGGATTTTTCTGCTCCTACCCCTACACCACCTACTTCTTCTCTTGCTCCACCTCTTTCTTCTTCTACCTCTTCTTCTCCTGTGATAAATTCTCCTGAGCTGCCTCCTGTTATGTCTCCACCCATGCCTGCAATGCCTATTCGTCATTCTGCTCGAGTCCCTCAGTTGCCTAAGAAATTCACTGATTATGTTGTTACCATCCCTGGTGGTTCTTCCCATCCTTCCAAGTACCATTGATCCCGTCTCTTCAACATCTTTCAATGTTTTTGCTCGAACCTTCTCTTACTTTCATGCCCTCTGATTCTCTTCATACTTTAGCCAATGTTCTTACGGCTTATGAACCTAGTACATATGCTCAGGCCAAGGATCATTCAGAATGGGTTGCAGCCATGCAAGATGAGGTTCAGGCTATGGAAAATACAGGAACTTGGGAACTTACCACCTTGCCACATGGGAAAAAGGCTATAGGCTCCAAGTGGGTCTTTAAAACTAAGTTTGATCCTAAAACTGGTGCTGTACAGAGGTGTAAGGCGAGGATTGTTGCTAGAGGGGATAAGCAGGTTGAAGGCAAGGATTATAAGCATACGTTTAGTCCTGTAGCAAAATTTACAACCTGTTCGAGTTTTGATTGCTCTTTTGCTGCAGCAAATGCTTGGGATATTCAAGCAAGTTGATGTTAATAACGCCTTTTTACATGGTTATCTTGATGAAGAAGTCTATATGACTCCACCTCAAGGGTACACTAAGGCACAACCAGGGCAAGTATGTAGGCTTATTAGGTCCATTTATGGCCTTAAACAAGCTTCTCGGTGTTGGAATCAAGAACTTAGCAAATTCTTGATTAATTTTGGTTTTGTGCAATCTAAACGGGACTATTCAATGTTCATTAAGAAAGCCGGTAATTCTTTCTCCGTTATTGTAGCTTATGTCGATGATTTGTTATTGACTGGCAATGATCCTTCCGTGCTTATTTCTTTGAAGACGGCATTGCATGATGCTTTTACTATCAAAGATTTGGGTGAGCTTAAATATTTCTTGGGAATTGAAGTGAGTAGATCTTCAAATGGGATTTTGTTAAATCAAAGAAAGTATATCCTTGATATGCTTAGGGATGCTAACATGTCTTCTTGCTCCCCCGCTACTTTTCCATTACCTAAGGGTCTTAAACTGAGTATTCATGATGGAGTTCCCTTACCCGATCCAGAGTTGTTTCGGCGGATCATTGGCAAAGTTTTTGTATCTTAATCTTACAAGACCCGACATTAGTTATGCGGTTCAAGCAATTAAGTCGTTTTTGCATGATCCTAGAGATGCTCATTTGTCATTGCCATGCATGTACTCGGATACTTAAAGGGTACTCTCAACATGGGTTTATTTTATCCTGCTGAAAACAAGTATGATTTTGTCGGCATATACGGATGCCGATTGGGGTACTTGTGCGGATACGGGTAGATCTTTGTCGGTTATTGTGTGTTTTTAGGCACGGCTTTGGTTTCTTGGAAGACTAAAAAACAGGCGGTTGTATCCAAGAGTTCCACAGAGGCGGAATACAGAAGTATGAGTTACACTACCAATGAGTTAGTGTGGCTCGAAGGTCTTTTGGCTGATTTGGGTGTGGTTGTTCCTAATCCTATTACTCTTTTCTGTGATAATATTTCTGCCCAACATATTGCAGAAAATCCCTGTTTTCATGAGAAAACAAAGCACATGAGGTCCAAACATCGAAGCTGGATGTTCATTTTGTTAGGGAACAAATTCGAGTGGTTTTCTTCGGACCAAATATGTGAAGTCAGCTCTTCAACTTGCTGACATTATGACAAAACCTCTAGGAGGTGATCAACATCATTTTCTTAGTCATAAGCTTGGACTTGTTCAACAACCACCTGTTCAAGATTGGCATTGTCTTTCAGCCCCTGCTCCATCTTGAGGGGAGGATGTTGGGTTGTTAGATATTATTTTCATTTTCCTTATTTATTTTATTCATCATCCGTTATTTTAGGAAGGTTGTTAGAGTTGCTGTTGTTGATAAGTTGTATATATGTCTTTCTTTGTAATAAGTTTTGACTTGACTTTCTAAATCAGAAATAGAGGATTTCTCTCTCTTACTTCCTTTCTCTCTCTTCTCTCACTCTCATTTACATTTTGTTCAATATACAAAGAATATTGTTATAATTGTCCTTGACTGCTTTCTCTTTTGAACTCCAGGTGTAGCACTAGTTCTCTGCCATTCAGATCCCGTGCTTAACGATGGTCTGACTGGCGGTGATTCATCTAGAAGATCTGTTCTTGACGGGGGAGAGCAAGAGGCTCATAGAAAAGTTGGTGGCGGAGCGTGAAAACCTAGACGATGATGGTGCTTCAAGTGATTAATGGGTTCTAGAGTCTTAAGCTAGTGGATCTTCTGAGTTTGGAGTTTTCATTTCCTTTTTGCTTTTCTTTGTTTCTTTGGTAGGGGAGAATGTGGACTGGTAATTTATGTCTATGGGAATGAAGTGGTTACTTTGGCTTAAGTCAGCTCAGGCAGCTTCACGATTATTAATAATCGTGTTAAAACATCCCTTGTGTTAGTAACTGATGGAGCTGAACATTGACTTGTGTAGAATAGTGTGTAGCCGAACAAATTGATTCTCAGTATGTCCCTCTTTTTGACCATAAGCTCGTTGGATTAGCAACTTACAGCCAATCAGTCTGTCGTGCGGAAAGTGGATTGCTGGTTGTGGTGGCAGCTGCGGCTGCATTTTCTAGGTTGGTCTGTAAAGGGTTTGTAGGACTATAAGTGGCCGACTGCGTTTCTTTAACCCAATAATGTTGCTGTGACTTATTTTAAACCAAAATAGCAGATAAGTGCATCTTTTAGTATTAATCTTTCTAAATTAGCCTTTATGGATATGCATATTTATATCTTTTAGGAAAATTTGTCGAAACAATCTTTTATAAGACATTTTTTATTAGAAACAACCTTTTAAATTTTTTTTTGTCAAGACAAACCTTCAACCAAAATATTTTTGTCAAATTAAACCTTTGGTCGGAAAAAGACCTTGACTTGGTTTTCGGGCGTTGACCACCCACGAAACCACCCCCCACCCCACGAAATCAGCACCCTCGCTTTCCCCACCCTCGAAACCACCGCTTTTTCCCCCACCCTCAAAACCACCAACCCTCACTTCCCCCAACCCCCAAAACCGACCCCCGACCCCTCCCCTCCACCCTCAACCCTCAACCGTGCCCTCAAACCTAAATCCCCACCCGAACAAATCTAAACCCTAACGAAGAAAAAGGAAGGGGTGGTTTCGGGGGTGGGGGAAGTGAGGGTTGGTGGTTTTGAGGGTGGGGGAAGTGAGGGTTGGTGGTTTCGAGGGTGGGGGAAAGCGAGGGGGCCGATTTCGTGGGGTGGGGGTGGTTTCGGGGGTGGTCAACGCCCGAAAACTAAGTCAATGGTATTTTTCGGCCAAAGGTTTAATGTGACAAAAAATTTAACTTCAACGTTTATTTTGACAAAGAAAATTTAAAAGGTTGTTTCGACAAAAAGTGTCGGGTTGTTTTTCGACAAATTTTCCTATCTTTTAATATATTTATATGGATCCTAACATTTTGGTATGACTTAAGGATCAAGTATTAGTTTACTGCATAATTAAGAGGCACTGTTAATTCGTCATGCAAGTCTATGCCATGTAGTGCTCTCACTCGATAGCTAGACCTCACTACAATCATCTCTTTTCATCTCTGTAAAAAAAAATTATGGACATTCCAAACCTTGATGTTGCGGCTTCAAACATCAATTACATTGAAGATTAGTTAATTATTGATCCAATGAAATATTAAGAATGTTTTCCCGAAACTTGAAATACAATGATCTCAGGACCTAGGTATCATTGTTACAAGTGTAATTTACATAATCACTAGTGATATGAGAACATAAAACAAATTTTCATGCAACTACAATTTACATGGATCTACAATCTCGCTATTTTGGTCCTTTCTGATTTCTTTCGTCAGCCAATCAATTATACTATTAGCTACCTGGTATATTCTCCAATGCTAGTAGACCAAAAATTAGTATTTTGACCAGTCAAAAGCACAAGAAAAGGCACACCAAACAAATACACGTCTGTGTACTCTGTTACTATTTTATGTTGTCGACATTCAGGTGCCACCCATCCATAATTTCTAGTCACTTTTTCAAAATCTTCTACCACAATGCTTCATCCTCAGGAATAGGAACACAAAGACTAAAGTTGGACAATTCGACACTGCTGTTCTGGTCCAAGAAAACACTATCGGGTTCCGAACACCTGTGGATGATACTATGATAGGCTTAGGAAATGCTGTGTGAAGATAGGATACGACTCGAGATATTTCCCATGCAATCCTTAGCCTGTCCTTCCACTCCAATATAGGTAGCTTGTTTTGGTTTTCATCTTCTAATACTATACGAGCTCTAAAAGTTGCAGGTTCCACCCATTCGTAAACAAGAACAGGGAAGTTGGTTTCGAGGCAACATTCTAGTAGTCTATGAACATTACTATGAGTAGCCATATGTGTGGCAACGACAATTTAACGCAAAAGCCTCAATAGGATCTTATTGACATATGTTGGATCCTTAAAAATGCCATTTGATAACTTTACCAAAATAGGTCTCCCTTCCCAAGAACTTTGGCACCAATTACAATCTTCATGTAAGAACTCCCTACCCGTATTGTTAAACCAGACCACCGCATCGATATTGTTAAATGAGAAATCCACATTCATATTGTTGAGCTCATCAATTAAGAAGTAGCGGATATAGTTCACTCTGTCTGTCTGTCATGAAACAAGGAAATGCTTTCTTCAAGTACCATGGGTTGGTTTCTTGTAAAAAAATTTTGGTTCCTCGGAAATGCCCATTCCCTGCAAGAGTCAATGAAATTAACAAACTCTATATTGATCATACCATCCCTCTGCCTTTTCAGGTACATAGAAGCGGTTTTATTACTTGTTGTCTTGTTCTATTATACTCGACACTGTTATAGTCCCATGTGTCCATATGTATTCATAAATCATAAGTGCATCAAAGCAACGCCCCCTTCACTCCTTGAAGCGGCCAAACTTCGCACTAATATAGGTAGATCTCTTAAAGAAATACATGCTCCTGTGAAAAAAGATTCCCTTAGTCATTTGTTTATCATGTAAACAAATACACCGATTGTGCATGGAACGAAATAAGAAATTTATGTCCCTTCCTTTGCGTTATGCTCCACATTGTCCTCTATAAGAGGACTATTTCAGATGCAGCCGCCTTTTAGTTTTGGGCAAAAGCAGCCCTTACCTTTGCGTCAGTGTTCATTGGCGTTCCTAAGATGCATTTTAGCTTCTTCTTTGTCTGAACAGCTTGGAGCTTAGTGCTCATGGCATTGTGTGCTAGTATAAAGCTTCATTTATTAGCAAAAAGGAAAAGGAATATATGAAGTAGGAGTATTCTATTCTCACAAGCTTAAAAGTGTTGTTCAAATGATCGAGGAAATTCTCTCTTTAATGTTTGTTGATGTTTCTTGGTTAAGTTCTCTTTCACTTTCTTTTGAAGACATGTAATAGAAGACAAAGATGTACTTGCGTGAGTGATCGGCTTTTTAATTACAAACCTTGGATATGCTCGCAAGACGAAGCAAGTTCAACTATTTCACCAATATATAATTAATGACACGTAACCACTTATACGAGTAAGGTTTTACTAGTATAAACTTCTTGAGCCTTTTCGGATTTATAGCTGTTAATTTGGATGAAACAGATGTGATGGATTATGAGAAGATTCAGACAGTCAGTAGCCACTCCTCTTATAGTAGCTCTTTTTAGACATAGTATAAGTCTATTAGCTGCCGCAGAAGCTCAAGTGGAATTGCTCAAGCTGTTAGTAGATTTCACCCTTCTTATATAGAAGAAATGATCAAAAAATCTTGCTTAATTGTGATGCATAAATACAATTGAAGGCTGCTTTTTCTTTTTGAATATTGAATCTTGTTTAGCAGGCGAATTACGAGGATGTTAGATACAAAGAAAGTTAATGTTGTTCGTAAAAGATTTGGGACCAACAGGCAACAGCAGACTGCTGCTAAGGTGGCCAAAAGGAAGTTGCAAGGATTAAGCATGCAAGCCTTGAGTAGCCCTCATATGAAAAATAGGGATTCAAAAACAGCACAAGACATAAGGAAACTAAGAGAGCCAGGCACAAGTAGAGAGGCCACCGCCCGAGATGAGGTTAAGTGGACTGAAAGAGTCAATGCAAAGGTCAGCGGTCAGCCAATATAGAAATGAGAATACAAGAAGAATGGATCTCCTAGTGAAGGCGTGTGAAGCAGATTCAAGTTGGCAACTTGGACTTTAATCAAGTCTTAAAATCTCAAGCTTCGTCAGATTCAAGTTGCACCGTCTTTGTCGTCGAGCTCATGCCTCAACACAACCTCTGAACTAGAACTAGTCGATAATATGCCCACTCTCCACCCAGGCCAATTCCTTTTTGGCATTCCCTTTTCAGCGGATTCTACTCTTGAGCTATCAACATTCAACTGAAAGCATCCTAATGACTCGAAGAAATGTAATGTGAGAATTATAATAACAGGTGGTTTCAAAACATTACTACTCAAGTCTGAAAATTGATTTCTTCTATTAGTTTCTAGAGCTATTGGAGCATGGGAGCTCCTTTCACACAGCCTGAAAACTAGTGTATTACTAACATTTGAGCACAAAACTCAAGACAAGGAGAGTATATTATTGTCCCTCTGTCTCATTTTATTTCCCCATATAATTTTCTTTCTACAAGCTAACCATAACCATAACCATAACCATAACCATAACCATATGATGCTAAGTGAATTTAAATATTTGATACCACGAAAATGTTTGAATATTAAGAACAACAAGGAAGATCGTTCTGATGTTTGAGAGAAATCGCACTGAAGATATGAGAGAGAGAAAATTGAATTTTAATCCTTCAATCTGAGAATACAGAACTAACCTCTATCTATAATATATATATACAAGAAGAGAGAAAGAAGAAGAAAGCCAGCTACCAGCTGTACAAGACCCTTAGATCAGAGATAACAAACTTCTAACCACCATAACTAACTCTCTACTGTTATAACACAATCTATTTATTACATTTATCAATATTATTTCTTATACCCCCTGCAAGCTGGAACTGGACTGAGGAGAAGAAATTAAACCCAGCTTGAGAGAAAGGAACTGATGTTGTTCTGCACCCGCCTTAGTCATAATATCAGCAAGTAACAAAGCTGAAGAGCCATGAAAAATCTTAATAAAACCACTTTGCACATTTTCTCTGACATAATTCACATCTAATTTGATGTGTTTAGTCCTATCATGTAACACAGGATTCTCAGCAATGTGCTGGGCAGCAGTGTCATCACAAAATAAATTAATAGGCTGAGGAACAAAAACATGTAAGAGTGTTAACACTTGGTTGGATGGTTTTCCTCGGGAGCATGTTTGGAGCTAATGATACCAATCCTATGTTTCCTGTTGCTATAGAGGGCGTGAGGTTGCCGTACAATGTCAATGTCCTATGGTGCAACATTGGATCAGGTAGGATCTTCTGACCATATCAAAATAGTAATAAAGATTGGGTCCTTTTGTGCTCTTGGCGTAAGTTGTTCGCCTCAATTTTCAACCTAAGGTTAATTAGTCCAATCGCATGTCATGCACCCACCTAAGCCCTCCATAATTGCAATTCATATCAATGTCATGCTTATCAACAGTACACGCTTCTCAAATTTGTTGATTGTCAATGAAAAACCAACCAATATCTATATTCTTGGGAAAAAGTTATTGGAGAAGTCTATATTTCTTTATGTATGGCTTGTTTGTTGATGTTGAGTGAAGAGCATTGGCTTGTGGCTCATATGGAAGCATTTATGTTGCTCGGGGCGAAGCTAGACTTAGGCAGGGGCGGGGGGCCAAGCAATAATGTTACATGATACGCGATTTGATTACAAACAGGGTACGGAATTCGAGCACGCGGTACGCTACCCTAAGTGAATTCGGTTATATATATATATATATATATATATATATATATATATATATATAATTTGAATATATCATAATGACATGTATATAGTATAGTACCCCTACAATTGAGGCCTGAGGGGAAGAGCAAAGTTTATATCTGACAAAATTGCATACTAATTTTCACATTTTCTCTTTCTTCAATTTTTTTTTACGGGCTCTTCAATTATTTTGGTATTTTATTGTTGGTTCATGAACAACCATAACTATGAAGCTTTTTACGAAAAATTGCAAGATTAATCAAAATTATGTAAAGAAATAAATGATAGTAGAAAGAGAAAAGAAAACTGAAATTGTGAATAAAGTATAACAAAATGGGTGTCAATTTACAAAGAATGAAAATTTATGAAGACACTCTTCTCAAATTTCAAATGCAAATGCTTTATGTCAATGTGTACTCTTCACTTTTAAAAAAAAAGTGTAAGTGTAAGGTATCGAACACGTGACCTTAGAAGTGAAAAGTAAGAGTTTAACCATCAATACACTATGACTTTGTTGTTTAATGTTTCAAATAAAATATGATAAAGTCTTGTAATAATTATACTTAACTAAAAAGACTTAAACAAGTATATACATCTTTAACACTCTTATTAGGTAACTTACAAGAGAATATTGATGTCTTATTCTCTTATCACATTTCCTTTTAAGATATTGTTTTCAAACTCAAACCTTTCAATTTTTTTTACGGTTTTTTCACCAAATACCCCTGACAAATAAATTTATTCACCAAATACCCCCACTTTTTTTCGAATTCACCGGATACCCCGACCTTTAAAAAAATTCACCCAGATGCCCAAATGACTAACGGCGGTTAACTCCGTTAGTCATTAACCCTAAAAAACCCTAATTAACCTTAATTAAACCCTAAAAACCCTAAAAGCCCACCAACCCCCACTCAACCCCAGCCCACCACCCCCCACCCCCCCACCCCCACCCCAGTCCACCACCATCCCCCAGTCCACCACCATCCCCCACAACAACCCTAGCCCCACCGGCCCCTCCCCGTCCCCCTTCGAATCCCGCGCCTCCCCCTCCCCCCCCCTTCGACCGCCCCCTCCCCTCCCCATCTCCCACCCCTCCGAATCTCGCGCCTCCCCCTCCCCCTCCCCCCCCCACCCCTTCGAAGCGAATCTCGTGCCTCCCCCTCTCCCACCCTCGTTTCGGCCCGGGAAAAGAAACGGAGGAGGCGACACTCTCCCACCGTTGTTTTCGCTCGGGAAAGAGAAGGCGGCACTCTCCCACCGTCGAGATTGAAATTGCGCGGGTGCAGGGAGGGAGGGGCTGCGAGCTGCCAGCAAGAGTGAGGGAGGAGGAGGGGGGACGAGTGCGCCGCGAGAGTGAGGGGGGGGGAGGCGCGGGGATGCGTGGGGAGGGGGAGGGGGCGTGTGAGGGGGAGGTTGCGGTGGAGGATGGGGCTGCGCGGGTAGGGGTGAAAGTTATTCGGATAAAATCCGAAATCCAATCAATCAATCCGAATTAGCAATTGGATCGGATTCAACCGTATTCGGATTGGATTCGGATTGAGATTTTTTTAAAAATTGGATTTTCGGATCGGATTGGATTGAGGGTAATTGGATCCAAAAATCCAATATAACCGAATAGTAATATGCCTTGTATTATGTATCCGGATCGGGCTTAAGTGCTTAGCTGATTTTAATTTTTAAAATAGCCTAGTCCAAAGCCCAAGAGGCGTAGCACTTCAACCCTTCCCTTAAAACCCTAACAGACATTTAATTTATCATTTCCTAAATCTACTAAGGCCGTTGTTGTGCTTAATTTATTTCATCGAAAAACTAGAGTTTTAAAAAATCGGATTTTTCGGATCGAATCCAATCTAGAGTATGAAAATTCGGATTGGATTGGATCGGATTCAAACTCTAATTGGTTCGGATTCGAATTGGAAAAGCGAAATCCAAGTTTTATTCGGATCGGATTGGATTAGGCCCTAATCCAAACCGTACACCGAACTTTCACCCCTAGCGCAGGGAGGGGAGGGGGGCTGCGTGGGGGAGGGGGTCTTTGGTGGAGGAGGGGGCTGCATGGGGGAGGGGGTGGGGGGTGGGGGTTGGGGTGAGGGGTTGGGGTTAGGGTTAGGGGTTGGGGTTGGGTTAATTAGGTTTTAGGATTAATTAGGTTTTTAGGATTAATTAGAGTTTTTTAGGGTTTAATTAGGGTTTTTAGGTTAATTAGTTAATTAATTAACGGAGCACTAAGGCCCGTTAGCCAAAAAGGGCATTTTGGGTATTTTTTGAAATGTCAGGGGTATCTGGTGAATTTTTTTAATGGTCAGGGGTATTTGGTGAATTTTAAAAAAAGTGGCGGTATTTGGTGAATAAATTTATTTGTCGTGACATGAGTTTTTCAATTTCTTATTGGACAAAAAATACGAAAAGTAGCAAAATAAATTATGAAATTGAAAACTAATAACATATTTGGTTATTGTAACTGACCCGAGGCATCGCCCGGGCAAAGAAAACTAGTTAATATTACAAAAATTGTAATGTTAATAATAACAGAGGCAATCAAAATGAGACAAGTGGCGTGCAGTAAATGGTGATGGCAAAACCTCTGACGCGCGTCAGAGAACTCTACCCCAATCTGCTTTTTTTTTTTTCCTTGTACACTTCCTGGTGACACATTGTGAGGGCCAGTGGGCCACTCTACCAGCATTTTCAATTTTTTCTTTTGGGCCCATATATATTTTATAGGTATGGCTGCGCTTTTAGGAGGGGTCATGGCCCTCTTAGGCCCCTCTATTCCTTCCCCCCTGATGTTGCTTAAGTGCAGTTACAATTTCTGCTGGTTTTATGTATACTAACTGAAATGGTTGCTACTACATGCTTTATGCTTTAGGTATTGCTGACTAATTTTTATTGTAACTAGTAGGCTGCTTGAACTAACCCCTTTGGGCTTGCAAACTATTAAGATCATTATATTATGCTAATGTTGGATTCATGGTACTAATACATTTTCAGGGGGCTGCTGGAAGACAATCAATGTGAACAAGTTAGTATCTTCTGGTTGTAGCGTAAGCATGTGGATTGGAGATTGGTTCGCCTTTTTAAATAACAAAATGGGTGGTGATATGTAGAAAATTTAAGTTTTTTTTTTACAACGGGGAAAACTTGCATTAATTAAAATCGAAAGTACAGCCTAATGCTAATACAACCAAACAGAAGACAAAGCAAAATGAAACTAGAGGAGCTTCATTTGCTCTTACCTACTCTATGAAATAAAAACAAACTATTACATATTCAGACCAATTTAGACTAATCTCGAGCGATGGTAGGAGGGTGTAGGATAAAGGTCTTGATGAAGCAGACCTGATATGAGAGGGGACCTGTTGAAAGACGACACCGAAACGATCTTCAAAAGTAGATTGCCGCAACTCAGCTAGTAGCCCCCAAAGTCTACTAGCCACAAAATCCTAAGGTCCTTGAACATGATCACCTTCCTGGGATTCTACTGATGAAAGTAACCAAGAAGTCACCTCCTTTGGTGACTTCTTACCCTTTTGCAAGGGTAACCAGAGTTTAGTCTCGCAAGACTGAAACTCAAAATGCGCGGAGGTCGTAACGTGTTCCAAATTAAATTGGAGGGCCTCCCACAAGATGCATGACGAGTTGTGCATTACGAAACACTTCATTTACTTCAACACTTCAACATTTGCACTATTAAACACTTCAACATTTGCACTATTAACACACATCACTTTGACCATAGTCACATACTTCCTCCATTTTTCTTAATAAGTTCAACATTAGAGAAAGTGGGAGAATACCAAGAAATGTAGAGAGTGAAAGTTAGGACCACAATAAAGTAGAATAATTCAAGTGATTTAACAAAAAAATTGTGGTCCCTCTTGCTTTTTGGTGGTATATTTGTAATAATATTGAATTTTTTTTTTACTATTTTGAGGCATTGGTTGACTTATCATGACTATTCTAAAATGTTGCACTATTTAACAAACGGAGGTAGTATTTTACAAATAAATAATTTACGGTATCATAAAAACTTTAAAAAACACAAAAGCATAACACAGATCTGTAGTAAATAGTAAAAGTATATATACTGAGGAAGGTGAGACTAGAAATGTGTAGTTTAGCGTGGTGACTGACTAACTGGTGACTAACCAAATTTGGCGGACTATCATTTTGTGTACAAAGACGTTGAAGGGAAATCAACACAGTGGGATGACATCCAACGCAAGCTAGGCAATCTCCCAGAAAAGCCACCTGCCTTCAAACCACCTTCATTTACTCCTGCAGAAGATGAGGATTCTAAGCCTAAAGACAAATCTTGGATTGACTCCAAAACCCAAGATGAGCTCCAAGAGCTTGAAGATGAATTTGATGATGATCGATTTCTTGAAGAATACAGGTTTCTTAAATTTAATCTCATTTTTTTTTGGTTAGTTTTGTTTTTCTTAATTGAATTATGGATTAATGGGATGTGGGATCTGTTAATTTGTAGGAAGAAGAGGTTAACAGAGATTAAGGAAGCTGCTAAAGTTGTGAGATTTGGATCAATTATTTCCATTTCTGGGTCGGATTTTATCCGAGAGGTTTCTCAAGCTTCCCCTGAAATTTGGGTAGTTGTTAACTTGTTATTCTTTACAAAGAAGGGTTAATTAGTTTTTTCTAAAAAAATTTCTTGTGATTAAATCTGTGAGATTTTCAGTACTCTTTGCAGGACATGGAAACAATTATAGTTATGATCATATAATGTTATTGTAATTTGGCTAACAATATAGTAGCATTTAGGGTGGTTGATTTGAGTGTTGGGTTTTGTAGATATAGTGTGCAGTTGCTATAGTAGCAGCTGGCTTACTTCTAATGTTTCTGACCCGTGTCCGAGAACCCGAATACCTTTTTCGAGAACCCGAGTAATTCATGTTAGTGAATAGAAGACAATTGATAATTAAGGGAGGGTAGGGGATGTTGGATTTTTTTTTTTTCTGGCAATTCAAATTTTTTTATTGACTACCAAAGATGAAAAGGTTACACCAATCACAACTAACCAAAGGGAATCAATAGCATCAATATCCAATCCTTCACTCCTTCTAGAAAGGATTGAAGGAAAGACCATGTGCTACCTAATGGATAAAACAAAGAGCTTACAAAGTAGAAACTTCTAACAAAACTCCAACCACAACGAAACACACCAAAACCAAATTACAGAAACAAAAGCTGATTAAGAGATTGATGGCCTCTGCAAACTACACTAAATATGATAAGTCTAATGAGTTGCTGTGTATCAAGAAGCTTGTCTGAGAAGATTTTTTTGATTCCTTTGAAGCCAAATGTGGTAAATATACTCCACAAGAGCATGTTATAAAGCTGGGCCTTAACCTCCTTCCTTCTGCTCCTTTTAGCTGCTAGAATTACTTCCACAGCGAGAGGCAAAATGTTCCTGTGAAATCCCATCAGTTGAAGACAGTGATGCTAGACAGAGTGTAGGTACAGCTAAAAAATAGATGCTCACTTGTCTCTGCAGCTGCATTGCATAAGATGCATGCTTGATCAGCAACAATTCCCCACTGAAACATCCTTGAGTTGGTGTTAAGCCTCCCATGAAGCAGCGACCACGCAATGAAGAGAGCTTTAGGACTAGCTCTGCTATCACACACTTTTCTTCTCCATGGCACTTTACAAGAGCATCAGGCCTTGTGAGGGTATCCCTAGCTTCCAAAATCTTCCTTAAAGCCCATTTACAATCGTATAGGAATAGTCATGGTCCAGATATTAAAATGTTTGATATAATAAGCATGTAACGGTTTGATCCACAATCTGTCTTGTTTTTCTGTTAAAGCCCAAAAATGCTTAGAAATAGCAGCTTTGTTCCATATTGTAAGATCTTTAAGGTTCAAACCACCACACACCTTTTTGTGACACGAAGTACTCCATGACATAGGAGCTTTCCCAGAAGCTGCATCCATACTAGTCCAAAGGTAGGCCTTAGTGTCTTACACACAGTATGGAATTCCCTTTGGAACTTTTTAGGAAGAATAAAAATCTGGCACCAAAACAGTTGTATACCTTGCAGCACAGAAGAGACCAGCAGCATATGAGAGTTTCTTCACTTTTTCAATGAGTGGCTTGCATTCATTGTAGAAAAGCTTCCTAGAAGCTAAAGGCACTCGAAGGTACCTAAATGGGAAGCTACCCACATGAATGTTCAAAACGGTTTGTGAGCTTTGGACTTCACCAAGAGGAACACGGGAAACACGAGCAAAATAGACATTGCTCTTGTCTAGATTTGCTTCTAAATCTGAAGTAGCACAAAATTTGTGAATAACAACAAAGAGTAGTTGAACTGAACTAGCAAATCATCAGCAAACATTAAGTGAGTTATGCTTAATCTTTCAAATGTAGGGTGGAAATTGAAGTCAGGAATAGTCTTCAAGTGCCCCAAACATCTTGATAAGTACTCCAAGACTAGTGACATAGGGTCACCTTGTATGAGCCCCTTCTTAGCTGGAAAAGGAGGACTAGGCACTCCATTTATGAGAATGGCATATGAAACGCAAGTAGCACATGCCATAATCCATGCAACAAACTTAAGAGGGAATCCAAGTTCAGATAAAATCACATCAAGGAAAGGCCATTCCACATAATCATAGGCCTTCTATATATTAATTTTGAGCATACACCTAGGGATAACATGCTTAGTTGTATAACCCTTAATGAGCTCAGTGGCAAGCAAAATATTGTCTGAGATATTCCTGTTTGGCAAGAACCTTGCTTGAGCTAAATCCACAATGTCACCAGACACATTGCATTCTGTGGGTTAAGATCTTAGCAATTAATTTATAAAGCACAATACAATAGGCTATAGGTCTAAACTCCTTCACATAAAAGGGAAGATCAAGTTTAGGTACAAGAGTAACTAAAGTACAAATTACCTCAATAGGAAGCAAGCAGTTATCAAAGAAGTCCCACACAGCCTTGTAGATATGATGTTTCATAGTAGGCCAAGCCGTTTGAAGAATAGACTATTAAAACCATCTATCCCAGGGCAATAGCATTGTCAATTTCTTCTCTAGTGATGGGCTGTATAAGATCATGCACTGCAGTAGAACCCAATTGAGCACCAGCTCTTACAATAGTGAGATCAACCCTAGGAATGCTGGTAGCAGCAGTACCTAGGAGTTTTTGTAAAAATTCACAACTTTTTGTTGAATGTGAGATGTTTAGGTCAACTCCTGCTCACTGTAAATAACAACAATGCTATTTATAGAGTATCTATGAAAAAGAAGTGGTTATTACAGTGAAAACCAACCTTAGCCATTAATATTAGACTTTTGCTTATAAGCATTCTCCTCAATGGCCATGAACTTCTTTAAAGAAGTAATGCATTCAGCTTCTTGGATATGTAGGGACTCATCATCACTCCTTTGATTAAGAGCATCCTGAATAAGAACAAGCTCCTCTCTTATCTCAGCAATTCTAACTTCTAGATGAGCAAAATCCTTTTTGTGCACTTCAATTGATCTTTAATAGCCTTAACCTTCCTCCAAACTTGATCCATACAAGGAGTGTGATCCAAATTTCTCCAAGCAGCAGTACCAATAGCATCAAAATCTTCATGATCAGCCATATATTCGAAGAATTTGAATGGTCTTCCACCTCCATGTCGAGGAGCAGAACACCTCAACAAGAGAAGACAATGATGAGAGAGCCGAGGATTGAGATACTCCACCATCACTCCAGTGTAGTTAATTAACCAATGAGAATTAACTACACCCCTATCAATTCTACTAAGCACCCTTGCTGCTCCATGGCTTTTGAAATTCCAAAAAAAAAAAAATGACCATGGCTTCTAAATTCACTCAAATCACTAAGCTGCAATAATTCAGCAAAATCTTGAGGTTCATAGGGGTTGTGATGGCCCTACCTTGCAGGCTATCATCTTGATTAAGCACTGCATAGAAATCTCCAAGCACACACCAATCACTCTGGATAGTCTGATTGATTCTAAGAAGATCAATCGATAGAGACTTCCTAGTTTCTATTATGGCGTAGACCATAAATTACAGTAAGAAACATAGCAGCTGTCTTCTTGTCAATACCTTTGCCATGAATCATCTGCTGAGTCTTCTCTTGAATTTGGAAAGAAATGCTGGAAGGATTCCCAGCAATCCAAATGCTGCCTCTAGGATATGCACTGTAATTATCATCCCACTTCCATAGAGCCCCAAATTTCTTTCTTAGCTTATCTTTATTAGGTTCTCTCATTTTGGTTTCAAGAAGAGCCACAAAGTTCACTTTATTACCACTAAGATACTTCTTAATTTGTACTACTGTTGAGGGGATATCAAGCCCTCTCACATTCCAATGATGATCATGATGGAGAAAGGTAGAAGGAGCTAGCCCCTTCACTATGAAATCTGGACCACTTCAACTTGCTTCCTCTTTTCTACCTTTAAAAGGCATAATAGACCATACTTCAATGTCACCTAATCCGACTTCAGAAGCCACTTGAGTCCCCTATGAATCAATACTGGTTTGCTGAATTTCTTCTCTGTTTCACCTTGATCAAGTCTTGCATCAGTGCTTGTTCTGTGTGTCTTCAACAAGACCAGTATCAATATCAGGAATAGGAACAACATTAGTCACAACAGAAAAAGTTTTAGGTACCCATTTCTGAATGACTCTAGGAGCACCAGCTTTCACATTGGTAGTGTCTTTCTTCTTTAATTTGCACAGTCATGCCCTGCAGTTTGGCATTAAATACAAAAAAAGACACCCACTCATAGTGTACCTTTTGCTCAAGAATATCTCCACTGGAATCTTCAATAGCCATCACCTTGGGCACTGGTTTAGTGAGATCTACCTCTATAAGCAGTCTAGCAAATGAGATCCTCATTTGCCTAATGGTGCATTCATCAGCAAAGACAAGAACTCGAATCGTGCATCCTATTCTGCTCAAAGTTTCAGGGTCCCAATAATTCATAGGGAGATTAGGAAATCTCACCCAAATGGCACCACTCTCATCATATCTTCATGGAAATTGAAATTAGTTGTCCACGCTTTGACAATCATTGGTTTGCTATTCAAGGTATATGGCCCAGAATAGAAAAAATTTCGTTCCTGTCTGCTAGAGATTCAAAGTTTACAAGGAAATGCCCATCCTCATGTAAGAAGACTTTATGTTTACGAGCATGATTCCATTCCAAATTAATAAACCTAACAATAACATACAAAACTATAGCATTTTCCCAAATTTCAGATAGTTTTCCCACTTCAGATATATCTAGTTGAGCAATAACCTTTCTATGTTTCACACTAGGAGCAACAAAACATACACTTAGAAGTGAGTTTCTTCTGAGCTGCAAGGGAAGATCATGAACGCCCAACTCTTAGCAACAATGGTGTTGTTTACGATGACATCTTCTCCTTGTTCACCTTGCTGCTTCAGTTATTATATTGGGGGGCTCAGTTGTAGCTGAAGCTGGTCCAACATCTGCTTCCCTGGTTTCAATTGTTTTGCTGGCAGTGTTAGAGGCTACACCACCATCTCTTCCCGAACTCGCTTCATTAACCTTCTGAACCATAGCAGATTGCCTCATAGCAACTCTATTTTGGTCAAAAGCCTTTTGCATAGCTGTTGGTTCCTGTAACTTTGAAGAGACTGGTCCTGAGGTGGATAAAGGTGTTGAAGCAGCACCTCAATTTCCATTTGGCAACTGAATCTTCTTCAAAGATCCTTGCTTTGCTAATAAACTTTGAGCATGTCGTGTCATTGGAGGGTTAGACGTCTGAAATTTCTTATTTTGACCCATGGTAACACTTGAAATTAGTAGCTTAGCCCGTATGCAATCTCGAGAATCACCATGAAAGAGGAAACCTAACTCTCTCTTATCTCATTTGTTACTGTTTTAACCCTAACTAGGATATTCCCCCAGATTAGTATAGTTCACATTGTCTACTACTCCTATGTTGGGGTCTTTTTATTAGTTGGTGTTTGGATTATACTTGTTTTTGTCCATGTTGTATCATAGTTTGTGAGGATTGCACTTGTAAAGTCAGCCAAAGCAAGGAAGTTGTCTTATTTACTAATTACCAACTTATTAGCTTCTTTTTACATGTGTTTTATATACAGAGTTTAGTTCTTTATAGGCTAAAAGAGTTGACATTGTTGTTTGTTAGGATCAGCATAGGATCAAGGGGGTTTTGTTGGTTTATCTAGCACCTAGTTTTGGCTGGTGGCATATGAATGTCAGAACATGCTCAGAAGATTTTAAATCAACCGTTCATTTTGAGTCCACGAGAAAATGATCCTGTTTGCAGATGCTCCTTGTCCTCTTCTTGCCTTTGTTATTCTAGGTAGTTGAGTGTCCCTTTACATTCAAGGCTAAGTTACCTGCTTTTGTAGAACAGTTTTCTCAAACTTAACACTATGAACAAGGCAAAGTTGTGCTTCAAACCACAACATTCTTCAAGTAATTGCCAACCTATTCTGTTAGGATTCTAATGTTTTCTCTATATTGGATCGAAGATATTTAAAATTTGATTGAAAGAATAGACTTAATTCTGAAACACAAAATGAGGCTCTGCAGACTGCAATGCACAGGGCAAATGGTTTGAGATAAGTTGTGCTGTATGACCACATGTGCAATATCACTTACAGATGAAACTGTTGTTATGTTTGTGTTTGATTATTCACTTTTTGTCCGGGCTAATAATGTGCAGATCATGTATGCTACTAAGTCACTGATATAATTAAAGTATTGTTGTGCTAAGGATTGTACTACTAGTCTACTAATAATACCTATGTTCCTTTATTATCTACACATATTGCGGTCCTGTTTGCCATTAATATCTTTAATTACTATAAGTCAAAAATATGAAATGTTTGAAAATATTTATTGGAATAACCCAAAAAATCAATAACCACTCATACGCGTACCGTGTGCATCATCCCAAGATACTCCAAGGACGCAACCCACAACCGCTAAGCAGCTGCGAGTATTGCCAGGAAGAACCCCAGGAGGCACCCGTTGACGTGAAGTATACATTCAATAGGGACACCAAAAGGGACAACCAAAAGGGACAACCAGAAAATATATATTGTGAAACATCTAACAACATCTTATAGTACATTAAGATATTATTAGTACACTAAAAGATTTGACAAACAATTTTAAACATTAAAAGAGAGAAAAATAGCATCATATTTCAGTCGATATTTAAGTGCATACTGTGGAAAATAGAATAGACATACGAAGATTTAATTATCTAGTCATACCATCCAAAATTTCTTGGACAACAATTGGAACAATCTTCCCTGAGTGTGAGTCCCCTGCTACGTACAATGGATTTGCTTTTAACTTAGGATGTCCCATAAGCCACTGCATGCATATATAAAACAAACTACTTAAGTCAAAGATTCACGGAAAATTTTAAAACTCAATCCATTATTTTCTTTTTCTTTCTATTCGGAATTTTTTTGAGAGGCTAACAAGTTAAATTAGAAAGAACACGTTAACATAGAGGGAGTAATATGAAGTATAAGCTAAGATACAAGTAAAATTGACATGCTTCTTCAATATTTGAATAATTGAACTTGTTTAGATGCCTTTAATTTGACACATTCTCAAAAATTGAAGTTTGGAAAATTTGGTTTTAACTACCTTTCTTTGATCACTTTTTGAAATAACTAAGTTTCTTGTTCCTAAATTATTGGTTTTGCTAGCCGTCTAACATTCTGTTACGTGGGCCCCGATCATAATCATTATGTTCTTATTTCCTTTGATTTTTCCCTTCGTTTTTTAGGATTTAGCCCCTAACTTCATACTTCAAACACATTTGCTTCATTTTATTTAAATTAATCTTCATAAATTTGAATTTGGTGTATCCGAATAATTTTTGTTGCATTATAGGGGTAAATGAGTCATCAATTTCAACCTTAAGGTAATATTTTAGCTTCAATTTTGTGAATTCAGGTTTTCACTAGTAAAGGTTTTCTAACTTGGAGATTTTTTCTTTGAATTAGGGCTTCCAACTGACCATTTTATGCTTAATTACATAAATATTGATCAAAATTATTTCCAATTCAGTTCAAATTAGAAGCCATGATTTTGAAAAACTAGCCTCAATTTGTGGAAAAAGACTCCAATTGCTAAGAACCCTAACTCTTGATATTGAATCTCAGAGTTGATGAAATTGGCAAATAATAACTTCCCTCAAATTTCAATTCGATCACAATAACCCTTCCCCAATTTAGATTTTGTTTCAAGGGTTATATGCATACATATCGAGTACGAAATGTAAGAAAATGAAGGAAAAATCGAAGGTGGGCTTACTTGATGGAAAGTCGGATGGATTGAGTTTATGGGTAGCTAAACCAATGTTCTATAAAGATGAAAGATAGTTAAATCAATAAAAAAAACAAGAAAAGGTAGTTATATAAAAAAATGTGTTATAATTAAGTAGTTAAGACCAAATTTTCCTTTTCCGGGATAATTTATTAATATATTTTTAGGAGTACTATATAACTCAATTAAGATCTTTTTTGCAATTTATACTCTCTCCCTGAACATCTAATAAGATATATGTTTCTCTTTTTCTGTCCGTAAATATAGCTTACACATTGTTAATGAAGCACATTAAATATGTGTGCTTTTGGTTAAAACAAGATGATTACGAAACAATCCCATAAGTTGTTTAGAAAATATTTGGAATTGACAAAATTGCTTCTGGATTTGGTGTTCGAAAAATAAACTGATAGAAGATGTTGCATTTACAGTGAATGAAGCATATACTATATAATAATATAATATGAGAAAGACATTTCTATCATTACTGAATATTGTCAAATTGTATCATTTTGGAAGGAAGTAGTACAAGTTTAGGAGTGTATCATGTTTTTCTAAATCTCCTGCTCGATCTTATATATATATATATATATATATATATATATCGTATGAGAAAACATCTTATATGAGAAATGAGAACGACTTAAGAGTCACTCCACTTCCTCATTAGAGTCACAACACAGTCACCCGTCCCTAAGAAAATTAATCTATCAAATTATATTTTTTTAAAGGTTGGAGTCACAACATTTTTTCATTAAAGTCACATTAAGGTTGGAGTCACATCACATCTTCATTAGTGTCACAAAAGTTTTCACTTCGAGTCACAACATTCTTTTAAAAGATTGAGGCACATCACTTATTCATTAGAGTCACAACTTTTCTCATTTCTCATGTAAAAATACATTCCGACTTGAACTTAACTATATATATATATATATATATATATATATATATATATATATATATATATATATATATAAAGTTCATATGAGAATCACCCTTATGGTGAGAACCGCTCATTTTTCCTCATTTTACCAAGATTTTGCTCATTTCACAATGTTTTTGCTCATTTTATGCTTTTCTTATTTTATGTTTTTGTTAATTTAACATTTTTATGCTCATTTCACAACGGTTTTGCTCATTTTACGTTTTTGCTCATTTATCTTTTTTATGCTTATTTTACGTTTTTCTCATTTTACATTTTTGCTCATTTTACGTTTTTGTTCATTTAATGTTTTCTACTCATTTCATGCTCTTGCTCATTTTTTATTTTATTTTTTTGCTTATTTTTAGTAGTTCTCACCATTCTCATTATAAGAGGATTCTCACTAGAACCCAACCATATATATATATATATATATATATATATATATATATATATATATATATATATGTCCGTAGTTAATATACACATAGCTTACCCTAATATTGACATCGTAGTAGTGCTGGAAATAGAAATGTTTTCAAGGCTGAATTTAATAACAAAGATCTAGACAATCAGACAATGTACATCGGAATTTGGTACGTCGTGGCATTATGAAACCACTCATTTTAGAAAGATATATAACTGGAGAAACCGGGTGCTCACTATTCAGTACTCAATAGTATTCACCCATTCTGAAGTTTTTGGTTATATAATCCTACAACATATAGCCCTAAAAACACCTCTACTTCCAACAATTAGTAGCCATGGGAAAATGAACACCATCTCATACCGTCATGACTCATGACTAGTGGAAATGAAACACTAATGAGTGAGATAATTATTTCACTGAAGTAGGAAAAGTAATTATTTTGCACAACCTTTTAGTTAATCCTAATGTATATTTTCCCTTTTTTCCTCTCATTTAATTTTTCACCTTAGTTGCATAAGTAGTGCCTTAGTGGTAACTTAGTGCATCATTATCCCTCTCACCCTCCTATTAGCTATTTTTTTGAGTGACGTTTAAAAGAAAGATTGAAAATAAGAGGATAGATTATTAGGAATAATATGGATAATAAACATATGATAATATCTTTAGCATATATTATTATCTTAGAGAAATGTTATTTTAGGAATATTTCCAATAAGTATATGATTAGTATTAGGAATAATATATCTTTTAGGGATAGTGTCCTATTAGGAGTCCTTTTGTACTCCTATATATATTGTCCTATAAATAAAGGAGAAACTTTTCGGGAGCATAGGGAGCTCCTCAAGATTTCGAGGCCATAGAGCGCGCGACGTAGGATTGCCACATCATCAAATTTTATTTTTATCTTTGGATAAGCGAAAATTAGGGCTAGCTAAATTTGTGTATAACTTTTGCTACGTAATTCGGAATATTATAATTTTTGTACCATTGGATAGTGTTCGAAATATGTTTCGAAATAAGATCCGTTTACTATATAGTTCTACAACTTATGAAATATAGAGCGCCCCATAGGATTGCCATGTCATTAATTTTTATTTTTAAAAAAAATGAGTTCTATATAGATTTAAATACATATAAGGAGTCTTGGATAAGCGGAAATTAGAGTTTTGGTTTAAATAAACAACTTAATTTATTATATTATGTAAATTTTGTATAATTTTTGCTACCTAATTCAGAATATTATAATTTATGTACCATTAGATAGTGCTCGAAATATGCTTCGAAACTACAATTTGTGAAATAGAGAGCGCCACTTATGATTGTCATGTCAAATAGTTTTTATTTTAAATATTTGAAAAAAAATAGAATTCTACATGAATTTAAATACATAAAAGAGTTTTGGATAGGGGGAAATTAGAGTTTCATTTTGCATAAACAACCTAAATTATTATATTATGTAAATTGAATTTAACTTTTGATACCTAATTCAAAACATTATAGTTTTTTTTTACCATTGGAGAGTGCTTGAAATATGCTTCAAAATAAGATCCATTTACAATATAGTTTTACAACTCATAAAAATATATTAAATTAGATGAATCGTAAGACATTATTTAGTCTTCCTTTTAGATAAATATAATAATAGTTATAAGTATTAAGTATAATGCATTATATGTGATTATAACATTTGATTATAGGTCCAATTTACAGGATTAAACATATTATCTTTCAAAACCTCACCCTTACTCAATTAAATCAAAACTATATAATATTGCAACAAAATTTATTAAGGAAACTTTGTTGTTACAACAAAAACTAAAATTTATGACGATAAAGTTACATATATATATATATATATATATATATATATATATATATTAGAGTTTAGGATAATGTGAAAATTAGAGTTTGACTTAAATAAAACAACCTTAGAATATTATAAATAGCTCCATCTAAGGATGTCATTTCATTCTTTTTTTAATTTTTATTTTTTTAAGAAAATAGTGTCAACATAGATATAAATACATATAAGGTGTTTTGGATAAGTGAAGATTACAGTCTGATTTTAAATAAATAACCTAAATTATTATACTATGTAAATTGAATATAACTTTTGCTACATAATTCGCAATAGTGTAATTTTTTTTACATCGGAGAGTGCTCGAAATATGCTTGGAAATAAGATCCATATACAATATAGTTTTACAACTTATGAAAATATATTTATTTAGATGAACAATAACGCATTATATATTCTTTATTTTAAATAAATATAAAAATAACTATAAAAATAGCGTATTATATGTGACAATAGTAATTATGTCTTTCAAAATCATATTTTAAAAATTGACTTATATAAAGATAAAAAATTCATATCTATTGTTTTGAACCTATAGCATTCCATGATGGCATTACATGAAAAATCAAATATATGTTTGTCATCCAGATTGCAGAGGTATTATGCAATTGACTAATTATTTTATTCCTAGAATATTTATTGTATACATAATTATTTATGTTTTTTCCGTATATCTATATGTCAGATCTTATTCTTTTCTCCATGAACTTAATTCTACTAAAACTATTTGGAAATTAAGGTTCGTGTTTCTAGAATATATGAGGTCACGAATCATAAAAAGGGGGAAAGTTTGATAAGTATTGATATGGTCATGATTGATGGAGAGGTATTTTTTTTTCTCTTAAACAGTATTTTTGATTATTAATAGAGGTTAGTTTATATTTAATTAATTATATTCATGATACTATCATTATGATCTTCTTTTTGGCTTTCGCATCTTCCATTTTATATGCGTTAGTATTTATGTGTTATATTAAAAGTTGAAGTTGTGGCTGACACTCATGTTTTCACTATTCTTTCTGTCCTGCATCTATTATTAAATTATTACCCTCTACTTTCTTAAAGTATCATTCGGGTATTATTCATGCTAAAACTGTGTTAGCTATTGTTAGTCATGCCTATTATTGGGATACCATTTAATAATAGACTTAGCTACAATATTCAATTGAATATTAAAAATTATAAAATTTATATATCGCAATAAAAAATCTAGAAATTACAATATAATGATAAATACTTTCTCCGTTCTTTTTCTACTGCAACAATTGGTTTTGGCATGATTTTTAATGAAATAAAAAATGGGTAGATTAGCATAGAGGTATCCCTTTAGTTAACTAGAGTATGGGATAAATAAATCCTTAATAAACTAAACGCAACTTTATGAGGAAATTTGGGTAATTAATGATGGTTTTAACATAAAGTAAAGGCAATATTGTCAAATGTAGTTGCTTCTTTACCAGAAGTGGAATGGTTCCAAAAGATGAAACTACCCAAAGCGGTAATTGTTGTAATAGAAAAAGAACAGAGGAAGAATGTAAATACAATGGTGTTGAATAATCTCATTTTCACAGCAACACAAAATCAACAATAATATTAACAAAAAATTTACAAAAAAATAAATAAACAACAACCCGTACAACACGCGGGCTTCAAAACTAGTATAATATAAACTCTTATTATTTTTATAAATTAAACTTAATATGGTATCAGAGCTGGTCGATCCTTGAAGGACCTTAAACACGTTTTCGCTTTCCTACCGGTGGGCGATGTAAGTTGTACATACGCCTGCCGGTTGGATCTTGTTTATTATTGTCTTTGAAAAAAGTATCGAATTTGTGTTAGAGTGATCATGATATAATTGTGTGCAAATCTCTCGAAGAGGTTGACTACTTGCCCTGGACCTTCCAAGCTCCAATACTGGTGAAGATGAGTTTCAACATATGTGAACTCTTTGAAAAAAAACTTGAGATCGAAAAAGTGTTCGGTCGGTTGATATCTTTGGTATGAGAATCAACAAGACAAACGTCCCTTACCTTATTGCTAATTTTTTTCGGCTTTCCCTGAGTCGTGAAAAAGGGTTTATTGGTTCTCCTTGTACCATGAGACAAGGTATATTGGTTCTCCTTGTACCGTGAGACAAGGTTTGGTTCTCCTTGTGCCATGAGACAGGGGTTTAATGTGATGTGAGTGTGGTTTTGCTTAGAAGAACCAGTACTTGATCTCCTACTTTGCTCAATAAAAGTCAATAACTGATGTGAGAGTGATTTGCTCATGAAAAACATAAACATTACGGGTACGAAAAGAATGACTTTCCCGTTTTGTTGAAATATTTGGTGAGTTCGAAATGAATGTCGTTTTTATCAAGAAGAATAAAAAATTGGCGGGTTCGAAAAGAATGGCGTTACCATCAGTATATCTCTGTTTAATTTGATTTTACTTAATTTTTTTGTTTCTCCAATCGTAACGTTCGTGTTACCGCCGTTGCGATATCGGGAGGGTATAAGTAATATTACGAATAATAAAGATATGATAATATCTTTAGCATGTATTATTATCTTAGGGAATATTATCTTAGGAATATTTCCAATAAGTATATGATTAGTATTAGGAATAATATATCTTTTAGAGATAGTGTCCTAGTAGGAGTTTTTTGTACTCATATATATATATATTACTCATAGTTCATTATTGAACACACATCAATATAATATAAACGCTTATTATTTTCTCCCTCTCATAAACTTCACATAGATGCAACAAAGGAGCAGAACACAGTGGGCACTCCAGCCCAAAAGGAACGGACTCTCCCCATGTGGAGCGAGCGCTCCTATTGTTGAAGAACAATTTTGTGCAAATAAAAGTTGTTTTAGACGTTTTGGTCGTTTTCGGATCAATTGAATTAGGTCCATTCACAATTTAGCATGTTATTTTAAGTTATTGTATGCTATAATAAATATTTCTAAGACTATAAAGGTGACTATAAGTGAAAGTTTCTCTTTCAAATTAAATTGTTCAAATAAAGGTCGTTTTAGACGGTTTTTAATCATTTATGTTTCAAATCAGGTCTGTTCTTAACCTATCATGTTATTGTAGTAATTTGTTGTAGTAAGTATTTTTAAGAATATTAAGGCGATTACAAGTGAGAGTTGGTCTTTCAAATCAGTTATGCGTAAGTAAAGGCCGTTTTGAACCCTTTTTTATCATTTTCAGGTCAAATTATGTCCCAGGCGCTCCCTTTTCACTTCAGCTTTTTCATTGTTTTCTTATTTCAACTTTTACCCTTATGTAATGGGAGTATATACATCTTCTCCCAACAAACAGTATACTATCCTATAATTCAAAAAAGTGAAAAACAAGATCTAACAGTAGTTTAAGAAGAAAAGGCTTAGTTTTCTAACTTTGTTAAGCAATTATTGTTCAAGAGTTCTTGAAATTGATGATTACTAATGAAACCTTAGCTTAGTCTATATTGTGTTCTTGTTTATTTAGTTAATTTTTGGTTTAGTTTGGCTTAATCTTGGTTAGATTCAGGTTTATATGAGAAATTCTTACTTGTTAGTGTAGATGATTTTCTTCCTCCTGTTTATGTATGGGGGCTATCCAAGTTCCATACCGGTTCAACTGAACCGCTAACGACCGTCATGGTCAAACTATCCAGGTATCTCCGGATGACCATGGTGAGAATGATACCGGTATACCTATCATACCGGTCCTTTTTGGGCACCTTACCGGTGTTAGCCGCCTGGGCCATTCTCAGTGAGCCTGGGCCTGATCCAGTACTATCCTAGCATGGCCTATGGGCCTAAAGATAAGTATCAAAAGAGGATAGAATTGTATTCAGCCAATAGGAGTAGTGTCCTACTTAGCTTGGGACACTACGGCTCCTATAAATACCCCATGATCTAAGTCATAAGGTACGTTCACAATCATAATTATACCGCACTTGAGAGCTACCGACTTTACCTTTATTGACTTAGGCATCGAGAGGGCATTCCTTTGATCAACCCCCGAGGTTAGTTTACGTGTTTTGTATTGCAGGTCATCAAACCGGCTCACGTGATAAGGAGATATTGGTTCACTCCTATATCACTTATTCCATACCAAACCATTTTCATTTATGATTATTAAATTAAAATTTTAAAGATAGATTATACCATTTCCCCCTTACTTTAACGTTGATTCCCCATTAGCTAATCAATTTCTTTCCATGGCCGGATGTGAGCTTTGTTAGTGTATTTAGAATTATTTGTGATTTTATTATCATGAATAATGAGTAATTTTCTTGCTAAGGGAAGTGGTGAAAACTCATCCACCATGTTGTAGTTAAAATAGAATTATGGAAATCTTATGTGGATTATTGGTTATCAAATTAGATGATTTATACTTCCTTGACAATGAACTGAAAGAAGACGTGAGGGATGATGATTCTTAGGTTTGTATTTATCTTTGGGATCATTAGCAATTGCTAATTAGGTGGATTATTGGTTATTAAATTAGGTGTTTATTGGTTATCAAATTAGGTGGATTATTGGTTATCAAATTAGACGTGGCCTTCTTGATGAAGTGCAAGTTTATATTTATACTAGTATTGGGACCCGGGCAAATGCCCAGGCTTTTTCGTGAAGAAGAGGTAGAGTTTTTAAATATTTACACCCCTATTTTTGGCCGTTATTTTTGTCTGATATAGAACAACTAAAAGTTATAATATGATTTTGTCATTATCTTTAACGTTGGTTTCTAAGTTATATGTCATGAAGAAACTCACTATATCATTCAGAAACATACTATATCATGCAGAAACTGCATCATTTCTGAACAATCCACTATATCATTTCGACACTCGCTATATCATGCAGATTCTCACTATATGATTCAGACATTCACTCTATCATGCAGAAATTATATGTTACTTTAATATAAAATTTTAAATATATTATACATGGATCTTATTCTAAAATACTTTTTAAACACTTTCCAATGGTACAGAAGTTATAATTTTACGAACTATATATTAAAAGTTGTAATCAATTTACTATATTTAAGTTTTTCATTGTGAACCCAACTCTATTTATTCTTATCCTAAACTCTATTTATATTTTAATCAATTTAGAACTCTATTTATATTTAAAAAAATATATGACATGACACTTAATGAGCGCGACAAATGGCGTCCAATGAGGACGCCAAATGTCGCGACCAACCCTAATTCTAATTGAATCCCTAATTCCAATTGCAGTAGGTTACTTTTATACTTTACCCTAATTCTAATTGAATCGCTAATTCCAATTGCAGTAGGTCACTGTAATACGTTAGTATAGTCAATATTTCCTTTTATATGTTACTTTAATATAAAATTTTAAATATAGTATAAATGGATCTTATTTTAAAGTACTTTTTAAACACTTTCCAATGGTACACAAATTATAATTTTACGAACTATATATTAAAAGTTATAATCAATTTAGTATATTTAAGTTTTTCATTGTGAACGCAACTCTATTTATTTCTATCCTAAATTCTATTTGTATTGTAATCAATTTAGAACTCTATTTATATTCAAAAAATATATGACATGGCAATTAATGAGCGCGACAAATGGCGTCCAATGAGAATGCCAAATGTCACGACCTCGTGAGCTGCTTTTGTACTATGCTTTATATAAATGGCGACCACATTCTAATTGAATATCTTATAATAATTCTAATTCTAATTGAATCCCTAATTCCCATTGCAGTAGGTTAATTGAATCGCTAATTCCAATTGCAGTAGGTTGATTTAATACGTTAGTATATAGTCAATGTTTCCTTTTATAGGTTACTTTAATATAAAATTTTAAATATAGTATAAATGGATTTTTTTTAAAGCACTTTTTAAACACTTTCAAATGATACGAAAATTATAATTTTACGAACTATATATTAAAAGTTATAATCAATTTACTATATTTTAGTTTTTCATTGTGAACACAACTCTATTTATTCTTATCCTAAGCTCTATTTGTATTTTAATCAATTAATAACTCTATTTATATTTTTTTAAAAATATGACATGGCACTTAATGAGCGCGACAAATGACGTCCACCAATGAGGATGCCAAATGTCGCGGCCTCGTGATCTGGGTTTTGCCAAATGTCGCAGCCTCGAGATATGACTTTTGCCAAATGTCGCGGCCTTGCGATCCTGGCCAGACTCGCTTTATATATTAGTTATATGATATGATTTGGGATCATTAGCAATTGCTAATTACGTACTTTGATCAAGTACGTTTAGCCGGGAGCAACTCCACAAAAGCCATATTTGGGCAAACTTTTCCTACCCGACTCAAACCTTGGGAAAAAGCAATGAGACTTTGGTGATTTTAAGGCACGAAATATAACATTTGGTCTAAATTGGACTTACTAGCCCAACCCTAATTTATTAGGTGTGGGCACAACACATCAGCCCGACAGATTGGTTGCTCCCCACCTTGGCCTAAAAAGAGCCACTTATATTTGGCATAAACTTCGCCCAACCTGACTCAGTGATTCGGGATTAGTCCTACTTAAGTACTAACTACCATATAGTGGGTCACCATCTCGGTGTATGATTTGACAGTATATTTTGTTGTTAATGTCCCAAAAATGCAGCAACTTGACTCTGATATTTCACATTGTGAGCAACCTAAAGTCCTAAACTATGCATGCTGGCTGTTGCCATCAACTTTTTGTTAGATGTGTATGAAATTTTTGTGGGCAATTGGATGGTTCTTTCAAGCACGTAATATAGGTTTTCTTATAAGTATTTTATCGACCCAACAAGATCAAAGAGTCCACAGTAAACACCTATGAAATACGAAGAAGAAAACTATAGAGATTAGTTGATGACAAACTCTATACACTACAATTGTTTGATGGTTGTGTTTTCTCAAAAACAAGGAGAAGAATATAGTTAGTCTCAGCCATGAGCAATGTTATGAAGAAGAATAACTCCATTAGTTTTTGATGGGGTTGATTCAGTTAAATAACAATTTATATAAATAAATAAGAAAAATTTGCCAAAAAAAACCTTTTACGAGTTCATTTTTGCAAAAAAAAAACCTTATAAAGCATTTTTTGCGAAAACAAACCAAAATCAAAATTATTTTACGAAAACAAACCAAAATCAAAATTATTTTTGCAAGATGAAACCTAGCCACCACTACCCAGGCCCCCAACCCTCCCTCCACCCCCTCGGGCGGCACCCCCCCCCCTTCGCCCTACCCTATCTCCTCTCCATTCTTCCCTCCCTCCCCCTCCCCCTCTCCTCTCCCTCCCTTCGTCCATCCCCACCCCCTAACCGCCGCGCCCACCCGGAAACCCCTCCCTCCACCCCCTCAAAGGGCAACCCTTCCCCCTCTCCTCTCCTTCGTCCATCCCCCCCCATCGCCGCGCCACCCGTAACCCCCTCCGCACCCCTTCCCCCGCAACCCCAACCCCATTTTTCGTTATCTATCGCTCTCTCTCTCTCCTATCTTTATGCTTTAGGACGCCGGAAAAACCTTAGTGGGTGGGAGGGGGAGATGCGGGGGGGGGGTTGCGGAGGGGGGAATGGACGGAGGGAGAGGAGATGGGGGAGGGAAGTGGAAGAAGGGAGAGGAGAGGGTAGGGGCGGCGGGGGGCAGGGGCTATCGCCCGAGGAGTGGAGGGGAAGGGTTAGGGCCGGGCGCGGGGTGGGGTGGGATGCAGGTGGTGGGGGTCGGGGGTGGGGGTGAAGTGGGGCCGGGGGGTGGGTGGGTGCTAGCGGCAGTGGTGTTAGTGGTGGTCAACGCCGGAATTGAGATGGTCAACGCCGGAAAATGGTCTTAGGTTTCATTTCGCAAAATAATTTTGATTTTGGTTTGTTTTCGCAAAAAATGCTTTATAAGGTTTTTTTTTCGTAAAAGTGAACTCGTAAAAGGTTTTTTTTGGCAAATTTTCCAATAAATAAATATATTAAAATCCTATAAAAGGAACGGTGTCACGTGGAGGTTTAGATACATGTGTTTATAACCTCATTAAAAAATAACAACAATATATAGTTACTAGAATTCGAACACATGACCTTTGAAATAAAATGTGAGTATTTAACCACTAATCCACTACAATTTTAATGCTTAATGTTTCAAAGCAAAACACAATAAAGTCTTATGTAATCATAAAGACATAGACAAGTTTTTTGATCTCTAACACTTTTATTAAGTAATAACATTCTCATACCCTAATTCCATTGAAATTGTTATTATTATCCCAATCCCTTAGAAGTTTTTTTTTTAAAACAATTTATCATGCCATAATATCCACTTTTCGTATTTGCACTAGATATAATATTAAGAATAGCTAATAAAATCAAGTATGAGATTTATGAATAATAGTATATTTGATAATTGTAACTGACCCGCCGCATCGCCCGGGCCAAATTACTAGTTAACAAGTAAAATGGGCAGCTATGCTCAACTCTTCTTTTTTTCAGATATAGCGGGCCTGGGTTGGAGCTTTAGGGCTATAATGTTAGGTGATCTCTAGCGTAAATAAACCCACCCTCTATGTCACTTGAGAGAAGGGTGTCATAACTAGGGGTGTTCATATAAAACTGAAACCGAAAAACCGGTACAAATGGGTGGTAACCGTATCTATAAAAAAAAGTTTTAACGGTACGATTATCGCTCCGGTAAAAGTAACGGTTAAACGGTACGGTTGCGGTTATGATTTTTGAGTGAACAGTTAACCGGAAAATCGGAATATTTTTTTCCCTCTATTTAATTATTGTGAAACATTTTCTAACAACTACATTAATTCTAATATTTGTTACTAGGTAACAATAATTAGAGGAAGTATGTGATTATTTGAAACCTTTAGTACTAATTTAAATACTATAATTAGCAAATGGAGTGAACTCTTAGTGTTATTATGTTTCAATGGATTTATTATCTATTTTATAATACATTTTATATTAGAGTATATATAATATTAAAGTATATGCACAAAAAATAGAAAATATTTATTTACATTAAGTAAAATATAATAGTATAACTTGAATAACGGTTAATGGTTAACCAAAAACGTACCAAAAACTGTTTAACCACTTTGGTGGTAACCGGTCTAGTCGGTTACGGTTACGGTTCGCAAAAAAAGTGAACTGAAACTTTCGGTTACTGAACCAAAATGTTATTTCGGGACGGTTAACCACCCATGAACACCCCTAGTTATAACCTCCAATCCATGTACCTCTAAGAAAAACCCTCTGTGTTGCTATTCCCAACGATCGAACTCAAGTAACAATGGATGGCTAGCTATACTCAACTTCTTTGTCTTAAAATCAACTCCGAGAAATGGCAACATAAAACCGAGTCCGATATATCGAATCTAACGAGAAAATTTTTTTGTGTATCCACTGGATAATCTACCTACTAAAGATTAGACATTATAATTATTGGAGTCCTACTCAATAAAAGTAATTATTTTCTAATTGTCTATTTCTAATGGGTACATGTATCAATCTCCATATCTAACTTGATCACATGAAAAAGTTGATCAAAATCCACTAAAGATAAACTGAAAGTCGAATAGAAGGCGGGTTGAACTTGGGCCCTGTGCTTGGTCTAACTTGAGTCCAATACAATAAAGACTACTACTTTAGATCTCCGTATAATAGGAAAACTAAATATTTTTTAAGGTAAGATGAAGGGGACTCACTTGAGGGGGGATATGGGGAAATCCTCAAATGAGTCGCATGAGGTTTGATCCCTAGACCTCAGGGATATGAGGTGCGAAGCGATGCCACTATTGGGTATTGATGTGGAGATGGTAAATGGAGTGGCGTGTGTGTTTGTGTGGAGTGTAGCTTGGTGTGTGTGTTGTGCCCTGGGGTGTGTGTGTGTTGTTGATGAGTGTTGACGACGAGCTAGCCTCAAGCTAAGTACAACAACAACAAGGCAGCAACGAGCATAACACGAGCTAGCACGAACTTTGTGTTGGATAGCAGTAGCCCGCGGGATTTTTCCCTGCGCCCGTGGGATCTGGCGCATCAAAACCGGCAGATATGCTGCCATCCCGCGGGATTTCTCCCCGCGCCCACAGGTTTTTTCCGCATGAAATGGTATTTCCCTCTTTTGCTCGGTTTTCCTAGGTCTTCTATGATTATGTTTGTTACCCTATTATAAATATGTTTGAGGCCATTATTGTTTGTGTGATGCCATATGTGAAGAGAGAGAATATTCTTAGATCTAGAGAGACTAGAGAACCTAGAGAGAGGTTAGAGAGTCTAGAGAGATTAAAGATTTCTCCTTGTATCATCATCATCTCATATTAAAAGTCCTAGTGCAGTGTTCGTGGTTTTCTCCCTATTCAAGGGTTTCCACGTTAAATCTTCGTGCGATCTTTATTGTTTTGTTTCTTAATTCCTCCGTATATTATATGTTATTGTTCAATTTGTTAGCGCCTACGATACGAATTCCTAACAAGTGGTATCAAGAGCTAGGTTGAATCGTTGTGCGGCTAGATAGTGTGTGAATAGGTATAATGGATGACGAAAAGGTGAGGATCGATAAACTCGATGGTAAGGATTTCAGTTTCTGGAAGATGCGGGTTGAGGATTATTTGTACCAGAAAGACCTGTACCAACCTCTGTCGGAAAAGAAGCCTGATGCAATGAAAGATGAAGATTGGGTAACATGGGATCGGAAAGCACTAGGTGTGGTTCGATTGACATTGGCAAATAATGTTGCTTTTAATGTCAAGGACGTGAAAACAACGGCGGGGCTGATCAAGACTCTTTCAGACATGTACGAGAAGCCTTCGCTTGTGAATAAGGTATATCGATGCGTCGTTTGTTTGAACTTGAGATGATTGATGGTGAATCTGCTGCTGAATTTATTAATGAATTTAATAAAATTATTAGTCAATTAGCCTCTGTGAAAATTACCTTTGAAGATGAGGTAAAAGCTTTGATTTTGTTGTCCTCTTTACCAAAAGAGTGGGATACTGTTGTTGCTGCTATTAGGAATTTCGCAGGGAAGGAAGCACTAAAGTTGGATGATGTTAGGGATTTGGTGTTGAGTGAGAGTACTCGGCGTAAGGATACCGGAGAGTCATCCGGTGGATCATACAACGCCGAGGGTAGAGGAGGAGACAACATGGGAGATCTAAGCGGGGAAAGTCCAGGGAAAGAGCAAAGTGGAAGAGTTGGTAAGGCAGAAGTGGAGTGTTGGGGATGCGGCGAGAAAGGTCACTATAGGAGACAATGCCCAGATTCCAAAGACACTGATAAGGGGAAGAAAAAGAAGGAGGATCAAGATAGTGATGAAGAGAGTGATGCTTCGACGAACTATGTAACGAAGTATGTTTCTGATGCTTTGGTGGTAAGCAGTGCAGAGAGCTCAACTGGTTCATGGATATTGGATTCGAGTTCTTCGTTTCATTCTTCGCCCTGTAAGGAGTTGTTTCAAAATCTGAAATTTGAGAAACTCGGGAAAGTGTACCTTGCAGATGATAGACCATTAGATGTTGAAGGCAAGGAAGATGTGAGCGTGAAGCTTGCAAGTGGGGACGTGTTTGAGTTGAAGGATGTCAAGTTCATCCCTGATTTGAAGAAAAACTTGATATCAATTAGTCAACTTGACAAATCCGGCTACAAGATAGTGTTCGAGGGTGGTTCCTGGAAAGTTGCAAAGGGTGCTATGGTAGTAGCTCGAGGTGCAAGAAGCGGAACGATGTACACCATGGGGAACACGACAAAAGTAGTTAAGGAAGGGATGAAGAAAACTTCACGAAGAGTGTCGTTCGATCAAAAGTCTGTATACAGTAGGCCTGTGAAGAAGAACCGTGATGGTAAAGTCGGTGTCTCTTCGGCTAAAGTGGATCGTGGAACGAACAAGGTGAAGAAGGCACACATGAGTGTGGTGCGTGAGAAATCGAGCCTAGAGAAGGATGTTTTGTTCGGGTGGGAGCATTTTCGGGATGCTCGTAGAACTATGAAGAGTCATTATGGTTCGTGTTGTGATAGAGACTCGGGGGGGTCGAGTGAGGCCTCGGTGTTGCTTCCTCTATGAGAAGGAAGTGTGGTTCTGCACTAGGTGATGTATGGAGAGTGAGCATGACAAGTTGAGATTGTGGCTACATATTTATTGGGGGTTATGTTCTTCACTTTTACCTATCTCCAGGTGGGAGCTTATTGGGTATTGATGTGGAAATGGTAAATGGAGTGGCGTGTGTGTTTGTGTGGAGTGTAGCTTGGTGTGTGTGTGTTGTGTCATGGGGGGTGTGTGTGTGTGTGTTGTTGATGACTGTTGACGACGAGCTAGCCTCAAGCTAAGTACAACAACAACGAGGCAGCAACGAGCATAGCACGAGCTAGCACGAACTTTGTGTTGGATAGCAGTAGCCCGCGGGATTTCGCAGGGATTGGCGCATCAAAATTGCAGACATGCTGCCATCCCGCGGGATTTCTCCCCGCGCCTGCAGGTTTTTTCCGCATGGGATGTTTTTTCCCTCTTTTGCTCGGTTTTCCTAGGTCTTCTAGGATTATGTTTGCTACCCTATTATAAATATGTTTGAGCCCATTATTGTTTGTGTGATGCCATATGTGAAGAGAGAGAATATTCTTAGATCTAGAGAGACTAGAGAACCTAGAGAGAGGTTAGAGAGTGTAGAGAGATTAAAGATTTCTCCTTGTATCATCATCATCTCATATTAAAAGTCCTAGTGCAGTGTTCGTGGTTTTCTCCCTATTCAAGGGTTTCCACGTTAAATCTTCGTGCGTTCTTTATTGTTTTGTTTCTTAATTCCTCCGTATATTATACTTTATTGTTCGATTTGTTAGCGCCTACGATACGAATTCCTAACAACCACTACTCCACCACCTCAACCTCAATAGGAAAACTAGATTATCTAATACCTTTTGCCAAAAAATTAAAGAAAATCTTATAACCTAACCACACCCCTTGCTCTATTTCCAACTCACGTGTTCTTGGTCTCATTTCTTACTCTTCCCGACCCCCACTTGCTTCAATTAGATGCATTTAACAAAATTGGTGCGTATAACAAATTGTATTTTTGTGTAAATAGATTATGTTTATATTTGTAAAGTAGCAAAATAAAAAAAATTAAAAAAAAAACTATACAAGAGCGAGATCCAAATTTGTCAATTATTTCACAAACAAGCACATATATAGATTTACAAAGTTGAATATATACTCAAAACATATATCACTAACCTTTTGCAAGAATTCGTAAATGTGTTGTGATTGTAATATGTCATCACTATAATATGCATCCGAAGTTGTTCCATATGAGATGCCCGGTACCCACCACGGAGAATCTAGAAATATTATGCTAGCTACCCGAACAAATAGAATAGAGAAGAGGGGATCACCAATAATGAAGCTGAGGTGGTAGACTGGTAGGAGTATGATCTTGAAAATCACCAAAACTTTTCTACATTGACAGTGTTTTAACGTAAAACATAAATGTCACGTAAGTACCTTCGTC
This sequence comes from Beta lomatogona, assembly GCA_947646795.1. Taxonomy (NCBI): domain Eukaryota; kingdom Viridiplantae; phylum Streptophyta; class Magnoliopsida; order Caryophyllales; family Amaranthaceae; genus Beta; species Beta lomatogona. The sequence goes on from CANSNZ010001290.1 coordinate 86,955, forward strand.
CATGAATACGGATTCAATTGAAATTTTGGTATGCTTGCTTCGAATAGGGAGCACTATAATTGAAGGTTAGTGGACCTGTCAAGCAAGTATTAATTGCTTAAAACAATTGATGAAGCTAAGTGCCCAAAGAAAATACAACTATTGCTATAGTCAAAACTTGTCAAGAATAAATCAACTTTTGAATCGTCTCGCTTAATATAAGTTAACCTTTTGAATAACTCAAAATAAGTAGTGTTGACCGATCTATAACATGGTTAACAAGGTTAAGAATGACATGTCTTGCATTTTAGTTGGTCCTAAAATCATGTTGAACCCCCATAGCCAACTCGAAATTACAATCCGACAAACACAACATCGGCCTCGAAACAACGAGGTGAAATTCCCGCCCTCGCTAAACAAATGGTCCCTAAGCATCGATTTAAGGCGGATGCCACCATTTCAGAGGCCCCGCCTCTTGGACACCCGATAACCGGCACGACGCAGACAATGTAGCTAAAACACGAGAATAATCCATCCACCATTTTCTCAACAATTTCGTCAATTTCCCTCGCTCGGCTTTAGGATTATCCAATTGCACATAAAAATTACTAGAAGCAAGAGAAACAAATTGTCCTCTAATGTAACAAAATTCAAGTACTGATCGTGTACCTTTGACTATTGGTTGTTTATAAAAATATTTACCTATTCGTTAAAAAATTTATTGGTTGTTATAATAAAAAGAAAATTAGAGGTCGTTTGGTTGAAATACAAATACATCAGAAGTAAAAGTTCGTATGGAGTAAATTAAGATGAGGTGTTTAGTGAAGGATTTTGTCCTCGATCAAGTGTAACAAACTAAATGTATATGGACAAATTATAAAGATAATATATTCAATAATATTAGGTGACCGCAACGTTTTGCTAGAAGCTAATTGCGGTTGGTTGGGCTAGTATATTTAGGCCAACTACTAATATGTATTGGGTCCTATGAGGTCACACAATGTGACAACCCTTGGATATTACCCAAATCCATTTGTGAAATGGGTTGGGCGGTTTTTATGATTGATGGAAGAGTTGTAACTCATGAGTTTATTAGGCTCATAATGTATGACATTATGAGGCAAAATAAAGCCTCATGAATCATCTCTTTGTAACCACCCTATATAATCATATGGGGGTTACAAAGGAGATGGATGTACATCACTTTTGGTGAGAGAAAATCTGATTTTCTTTTGCTCTCCTCTCTCCCATTCATTTGGCCATCATACACCTCAAAAGCAAGAGGATTCTACACTCTTCCGTACTAGCATACGTGGTGATCTAAGGGTTGTTCGTGGACCAACACTAGAGGAACGGCAGTTGACGTTCTAAAGGATCTCCACTAGAAGGCTCGAAGTGGAAGTGGAATTCACGCATCAAGAGGTATACTCTACACTCTTAGTTGATTCATGTTAATTTATGCAAAGATCTTGGTGTTAGATGTTTGAGTATGTGATACTCGTTTTCCGCATTAAGCATCTAAATTCCTACAGTGGTATCAGTTAGCCTATTGCATAGATTAATGTGATCATGTTGATGCATATTTTCCTTTATTTTAATTCCTTTAGGGGAGGGTATTAGCATGAGGATATTGTTTGCATGATTAAAATTGGATTTTAATCTAGTGGGAGTATAAAAGTTGTTTATACATTTTCGATACATATATAATTGTTATATTATTTCATGTTTTAGTTAAGTTGTTAATTAGAATATGATGTATATATATATATATGTATGATTCATGATTTGCATGCTTTGAAGTTTTTTATGCTTAATTTGATTATGTATAATTTCATGGCATGAATTCTTGAATATGAGAGGCCAAGTATGATTTAGTTATGCATAAAAGTGTTTTAGTGTATAAAGAAAATCATATGTATTTTGATTAAAATTGCTTGAATTGAAATCGAAAAGTGGAAGCAGAGAGCTTCTCGCGAGTCGCGACTAAAATCGCGAGTCGCGACCCTGGTCGCGAGTCGCGACCTGTCTCGCGAGTCGCGAGAGGTGGTCTGCTTCTTCGGCTCGTCTCTCCTTCAACGGATAAAACTTTAAGATCCGTTTATCCCTTAATGCATATTAATGAGTTATTATGCATGGTATCCTATGTTAATACTTAAATGAATTAAAATTATGATGGGAGTTTCATTTTGTGACATTTAATTTTATGTTAGGATGTTAGTTTTAATGAATTGATTAATTCTTACATGCTAGTGTTTGTGATTAAATGTCATGCAATGCTTTTATGTTTTAATATGATTAAAATATATGTGGTACCTTAGAGTGCTTATGTATGTTTCCTTTAAATTTAATAGTTGATTAAATTTGTTAGATTAATATTATAATGCTCTTGAGAGATAAATTCTAATATGATTAAATTTGTCTAGAGGTACTAACCATTTAATTTAATATGAGATTAAATTTGGTTGATGTTATTATGTTTTAAAGTTGTTGAAGCATAATAATTTATTTTAATAGTTGATTAAAATACATGTTTTGTATATATGGTATTATAATTGCATGCGGTGACTAGTATGGCCCAAACTTGGATAGAAAATACGATCTGCGTATCGTTAATGTATTTTTGTAATCTAAATACGATCTATGCATCGTTGGTATTTTTGTAATATTAGTTTAAATTTTCAAAATTATTCAAGTTGAAGTGATTCAAGGATGGAGATCCGATGTTTTTCATTTCCATGGAGCACAAGGATGTAGATCCAAGGTGGTTCAAGGATGGAGGCCTTAAAGAGTAGTCTTTAGGGTTAGGGGCCATACTAGGATCACATTTTATTTTATGCATTTAAATATTGCTTTTGAATGCTTTCTAAGTTTTATTATGCATGTGATTTATTTTTGCAATGAGTTCACTAGTAATTAAATCACATAATAATTTACTTAGGTCCCTAAAGCTAATATTGGGTAATTGCTTTTCCAAATAAACATCTACTAAAATCTTGATCGTTAGTAATAGGTTCTGCCAAAGCAGAGTGTTACTTCCAATCTTGGGCTAAGTAGAGTAAATTTCCGAAATTTGCATGTTTAGTTTGGTTTGGCCCAACAAAATCATCAAAACGGTTTTGGATTTTGAAGCAAAGGGTTGGGTTTTTGTGTTTGGGTGACAAGTTCTCGTCTAGGATTAGGAAGGCTTTCCCCAACGTTGTGGGTAACTTCCTTACCTGGGAACTTTCATCACCTTAGCAATCACCCATCAACTAAGAATTACAATTGTTGTAATTAGTAAAAGAGTTTACTTACCTTTTAAAATTTGGTTTTAAGTTGAGGCCAAAGTCCACTTATAAATCACGTTTGATAGGATCTTAGAATCACTTGATTCAAAAGGGACACATTTAAAATTGGTCAAGTGCATAGCTTTTATTTTAAAGTGTTTAAAATTTGTTAAAAGCTATTATGATAAACATACTCATTACTTTTGCATCTTCTATGTAGATATCATGTCCGGTAACAACAATAATTCACCTTTTAACTTACGTTCAATCCTTGAAAAGGATAAGTTGAACGGGAACAACTTCCTTGATTGGGAAAGGAATCGAGAATTGTTCTTAGATCCGAAGGTCGAGAGGATGTTCTTGAAACCCCGATCCCGGTTTTAACGACCACCTCTACCGAAGCCGAGAAGGCGGCCCATAAGGCCATTGCGAAAGGTCGGTAATTGTTACTTGCCTTATGCTCGCGGCTATGGAACCAAGCCTCGCAAAGAGGTTTGCAAGCTTGGATGCTGCAGTATTATCCGACAGTGAAAACCATGTTTCAAAGAAGCAAGCTCCGGATAGAGAGGTATGAAACTCACAAGGCTATTCTTGAGTGTGCGTTAGTCGAAGGCAAGCCGGCCGCCACTCATGTCTTTGAAATGATTGGTTATTTCGAGACAATGGAGAGGTTGGGTTTTCCTTATAGCCAAGAGTTGGCTACGACATCATACTACACTCACTTCATGAAGGCTTCAACCACTTTAGGTTGAACTTCAATATGAATGGGGTGTCGAAAACCCTTGCCGAGTTACATGGGATGCTCATAATGCCGCGAGCAAAACATCTCTCGTTGCACCTAAGAAGGAAGTTCTTATGGTTCAAAAGGGAAAGGGTTTTAAGAAAGAATGGGGTGGCAAGAAAAAGCAAGACAAGGGCAAGCAAGTTGCCGCTAAGATCGCCGATAAGCCACGTGCAAAGGCAAAGCCAAAGGTGGCCGCAAATGCCAAGTGTTTCCATTGTGGTCAAATTGGCCATTGGAGGCGTAATCGCCCGAAGTATCTCGAATGATAAGAAGTCCGGGGCTTCTTCTTCGTGTATCTATGTCATTGACATTAATTTAGCGACATCTACTTCTTGGGTATTTGATACCGGTTGTGTTTCTCACATTACTTCGAATGTGCAGGGGACTAAGAAGGAGTAGAACCTTGGCTAAAGGGGAGGTAGAACTGCGCGTTGGAAATGGTGCAAGGGTTGCGGCCGTTGCGGTTGGGACTTATTGTCTACCTTTGCCTTCCGGTTTAATATTAGAGCTTAATAACCGTTATTATGTTCCCGCTATTACCAAAAACATTATTTCTATTCCAGTTTTGGATAATGAAGGGTTTTCATTTACAATTGAGAAAGGTTGTTTCTCCTGTTTATTTGAATTCAATGTTTTATGCCATTGCTAAAAGGTCTAATGGTCTATATTTCCTAGAGTTAGACAAAGATGTCCTTAACATAGACAAAGAAAAACATAGATCAAGCGATACTAATCCTACTTACTTATGGCATTGTCGTTTAGGACATATAAACGCGAAACGCATTCGGAAGTTACATAAAGATGGACTTCTAACATCTTTTGACTTTGAGCCATTTGATGTATGTGAATCATGTTTAATGGGTAAAATGACAAAGTCACCTTTTACTTGGAAAGGGTGAAAGGGCCGGTGATCTATTGGGCCTAATACATACCGATGTGTGTGGACCAATGAGTACAAAAGCTAGGGGAGGGTTTGGGTACTTTATTACTTTTACCGATGATTTAAGTAGATATGGATATGTCTATTTGATGAAGCATAAGTCGGAATCGTTTGAGAAATTCAAAGAATTCCGTAATGAAGTCCAAAACCGGCTTGGCAAAACAATTAAGGCACTACGATCCGATTGTGGTGGTGAATATTTGAGCCAAGAGTTTAGTGATCACTTGAAGAGTTGTGGAATTCTTTCCCAACTCACTCCGCCCGGAACACCTCGGTTGAATGGTGTATCCGAAAGGAGGAACCGAACTCTACTTGATATGGTTCGGTCTATGATGAGTTTTTCTGATCTTCCCATCTTTTTGGGGATATGCTCTCGAAACCGCTACTTTCACACTTAATAGAACTCCATCAAAGGCAGTAGAAAGAACACCATATGAGATGTGGAGTGGAAAAACTCCAAGTTTGTCTTTTCTACGGATTTGGGGTTGTGAGGTTTATGTAAAACGTTTACTTTCGGATAAACTCGCCCCTAAATCGATAAGTGTTTCTTTGTGGGTTATCCCAAAGAGACCAAGGGCTATTACTTCTACCATCGGATCGAGGGCAAAGTGTTTGTTGCTCGTCGTGGTGTCTTTTTGGAAAAGGATTTTATTTCCAAAAAGGCAAGTGGGAGTAATATATTTCTCGAAGAGGTTCGAGAAAAGCAACAAATGGACATAGTTCAACCTATGTTAGAGTCGAAGCACAAGTGCCGTTTGTGGAGCTTGAAGTAATTCCTCCTTTAGAGGAATCTTCTCCCATAACCGACCAAGTGTTGGAGGATGTGCATCCCGTACACGAACCTCCTACTGTCCCACTCGAATCTAATTCGTGCGAAAATTCTCAAATTGTTGAGAAGAAAATTTCTCCTGTTGCGGCCCCTCGTAGGACTAGTAGATCAAGAATACCAAACAAGAAGTTTGTTGATTTCTTGTTAACCGAAAGTTCGAGATAATGATCTTAGAATTTGAGGAACCTACTACCTACAAGCAAGCTTTGATGAGTGAAGACTCCGAAAAATGGCTTGAAGCCATGAGGTCCGAAATGGCATCTATGTCCGAAAATCAAGTATGGGACTTGATGGATTTGCCCGATGGGGTTACACCTATTGGTTGCAAATGGGTCTTCAAAGTGAAAACAGACAAGGATGGTAACGTTCGGGTTTACAAAGCAAGATTGGTTGCAAAAGGGTTCAAGCAAGTTCATGGTATAGACTATGACGAAACCTTTTCACCAAGAGCAATGCTTAAATCCATTCGGATACTCCTAGCGACTTGCCTTCTATGATTATGAGATTTGGCGAGATGGATGTCAAAACCGCTTTCTTGAATGGGTTCTTGAAAGAGGATGTGTATATGACACTGCCGAGAAGGTTTTATGGATCCGGAATATCCTAGGAGGGTATGTAAGCTTCAAAAGTCCATTTATGGATTGAAGCAAGCATCCCGGAGTTGGAATCTTCGTTTTGATGAGGCAATCAAACCTGTTTGGTTTTCTCAAAAACGGAGAAGAGTCTTGTGTTTACAAGAAGGAAAGTGGGAGTAACATAGTTTTCTTGGTCTTATATGTAGATGACATACTTCTCATAGGAAACGACATTCCCATGCTTGAGTCAGTCAAGGAATGGTTGAAGAGTTGTTTTTCTATGAAAGACCTTGGAAATGCCGAGTACATTTTGGGGATCAAGATCTATAGGGATAGGTCTAAGAGGATGATTGGACTTAGCCAAAGAACTTATATAGATAGGATCGTTACTAAGTTCAATATGGAAAACTCTAAAAGAGGTTTTCTACCCATGCAACATGGTGTTTCGCTTAGCAAGACTCGGTGTCCTTCCGGACTTGATGAGATTAAGCGAATGAGTAATGTTCCTTATGCGTCGCCTATAGGGTCCATTATGTACTCCATGATTTGTACTCGCCCGGATGTTTCATATGCCTTGAGCATGTGTAGCGATTCCAATCAAATCCAGGTGATGCACACTGGAGTGCACCTAAGAATATCCTAAAGTACTTACGAAGGACTAAGGATAATTTCTTAGTGTATGGAGGTGAAAGTGAATTAATTGTTGAGGGTTACACGAGATGCGAGCTTCCAAACCGACAAAGATGATTTCCGATCCCAATCCGGTTTCATCTTTTGTCTAAATGGAGGGGCAAGTGAGTGGAAAAGTTCAAAGCAAAGTAATCGTCGCCGATTCTACAACGAAGGCCGAGTACATTGCTTGCGGCAGATGCAAAGAAAGGAAGCCGTTTGGATGAAGAAGTTCATTCGGAGCTAGGAGTAGTGCCTAGTGTTGGAAATGGTATTGTTTTACATTGTGATAATAATGGTGCCATAGCTCGACCTAAGGAACCAAGATCACATCAAAGGTGTAAACATGTACTTAGGAAGTTTCATCTCATTCGAGAAATCGTTGAGAGAAAAGATGTAATAGTTAGCAAAGTTCATACGGATAGCAATGTCGCTGATCCTTTGACTAAACCATTGCCTCGGCCTAAGCATGAGAGTCATACTAGGGCTATAGGTCTTAAGCATGTAGGAGAGTGGCTTTGATTGTGTACTATTTACTTATAATTAGTTCACATTTATAGTTACTCTTGTGATATGTTTGGTTATGTTTATCAATAAAAGGTTATGTTCTTATTTAATCTTGGTTTAGTATTAAATAAAACGTTCAAAGTATTTTATAACGTTTGATAGGATTGTCAAATATGTGATTTGACGAATGAAACCCTATCCAAAGGAACAGGAGTTATAATTTACCTTTGTCCCTAGTTCGAATCATTAAAAATGAACGTAAATGATTCTCGTTTGATGGACTAGATTGCAAGTTGATTGATAGCGCAGTTTCATGGGCTATGGGGACATCGAGATGTCTAGTCATTTGCATAGGCGTGTATAGTTGATACACGTTAGGCGGACCTAGTGGGAGTTCTCTAAATGGTTTATGAGAATCTCATTAATATATTTAGTGGATTCCTTAGACATGAGTATGACACTATTCTTACTTAAGGATTAGTATGTTTTTTGACACCGCAAAACGTCGTGCCGTAAAAAAGGAGGCTATAAAAGCAAAGTGATCGGAACTGCTACGAATTGAGTGGGAGTTTTGGTTATACAAGACTGGATAAAGTCCTCCTAAGAGTTAGGATTGGTGTCTTGGCCTCTTGAAGAGCGAGAACTGAAAATGCATGGTCGTGCTCAAATGGATTAAGGAGTTAATCATTTGTTTCGACAGTTCGAACTCGGATTTCAAGAAACAACTTGAATATTGGTATGGTTTACATACGATGTTACCATGTCATCAAGTTAGACATTAAGCGACTTAAGGAATTTGAAGGTTACACACTTGTTCTTAGACAAGTGGGAGATTGAAGGATTTTGTCCTCGATCAAGTGTAACAAACTAAATGTATATGGACAAATTATAAAGATAATATATTCAATAATATTAGGTGACCGCAACGTTTTGCTAGAAGCTAATTGCGGTTGGTTGGGCTAGTATATTTAGGCCAACTACTAATATGTATTGGGTCCTATGAGGTCACACAATGTGACAACCCTTGGATATTACCCAAATCCATTTGTGAAATGGGTTGGGCGGTTTTTATGATTGATGGAAGAGTTGTAACTCATGAGTTTATTAGGCTCATAATGTATGACATTATGAGGCAAAATAAAGCCTCATGAATCATCTCTTTGTAACCACCCTATATAATCATATGGGGGTTACAAAGGAGATGGATGTACATCACTTTTGGTGAGAGAAAATCTGATTTTCTTTTGCTCTCCTCTCTCCCATTCATTTGGCCATCATACACCTCAAAAGCAAGAGGATTCTACACTCTTCCGTACTAGCATACGTGGTGATCTAAGGGTTGTTCGTGGACCAACACTAGAGGAACGGCAGTTGACGTTCTAAAGGATCTCCACTAGAAGGCTCGAAGTGGAAGTGGAATTCACGCATCAAGAGGTATACTCTACACTCTTAGTTGATTCATGTTAATTTATGCAAAGATCTTGGTGTTAGATGTTTGAGTATGTGATACTCGTTTTCCGCATTAAGCATCTAAATTCCTACATTTAGTTGGTAACAAACTAACAATGTAGGAAGTGGATAAAATGGAGGAAATTATTTTTGTTTTTAAAGCGGAAAAATAAATTTCATTAATTGAAAGTCATTCGAGCACTTAGTCTTATGTTCAAAATTTAGGATAATGCAAATAACTAATAAGAAAATCTACGAAGAACAAAATGAAATGTTCAAATTTCTGAAAACAAAATTGGAATGCTCAAAATTGCATAAGAATTTCACTGACCAATCTCATAAACAAGGCCAGAGTAAGCAGAGCAACCAGGTCCTCCAGTGAGCAAAATCAGAATAGGGTCTCTTTCAACATCTCTTTCTGATTCAATGAAGTAATAGAATAACTGCACTTCCTCTGATTTCCCAACTCCTATATATCTGTATTCATTCAATTTTATCCAAAAAAAAAACACTTTCACTTTTATTAGCTGAGTAAAATAAGGAAAAAAAAATATAGATCATGAATCTTGCAATGTACTATATTACCCAGTTTCAAGATTGAAGGGAAGATTGCCAGTAAAACCAGGTAAAGTCTTGATTTTGTTGGGTTGTGATTGTGAGAATGATGTAAGAGATGAGTTTATGAACAAGAATATAATTTGAAGTAAGTTTGTTCTGACCCTTGGTATCTCTACCATGTTTTGTTAGTTGGTCAATGCAAGAGAAGCAATGGAAAATTATAAGGAAGCGAATAGAGGGGGGATAATTTGAATTAATTAATCATAATCGATGTGCATGTTAGATTAAATTATTTGGTGACATATAATATAATCATTATTATTGAGAAATTGGTTGGTGCTAACCTGTGAAATTATTTGAATTCTTTATAATTATTGACTTGTGTGCTCCTAGTTCCATCAAGACAAAACGAGTTAATAATGGCTAATCTCCCCTCCAAGGTTTCTCAAGTTTTTTTCTCTCTAGGGTTTCTCCTTGGGAAGATTTTTTCCTAACCTTCATCGTTAAGTTTTTCTACTTTTTTGAAGGATTTTCCTTCATTCTTTACGCTTCTTTTTCTTTCTCTTTCATCTCTTTTCTTCTTTGCCTCAATTGTCAATCTTTATAGGGGCTTCCACTGGTGTTCGTACCGATGGTAAGCCCCAAAAACTCTTTTAATTACTTCTAAAATAAATATATTTCATCCTTAACATGGTATATATTTTAGGGTATTTATTTATTTTTTGTTCGTAGGAAGATCTAACAATCTCTATTCTCTGTAAGAATCTAGAAGACCACGGAAGTATTTTCAACTAAACGACTCTGCATCAGCAGAAATTAAGCCGAATCAAAGCGAACTCACATATTGTAATGCTTCTGATGAAGTTTTTTATTAAGGCTATTTTTAATCGAATCTGCGATATATCTAGTTCTAAGGTGTTATATACTTGTGCTGGAATTTTCGATTATTCAGGAATTGATTGCAAGTGCTGTTTGGCTATTCCATATGAA
>CANSNZ010001290.1:102500-171159 GCA_947646795.1 Beta lomatogona
CGATGACACATGGCACTCATTCCTTCACATACACGTGGTGAAACTCTCTGGTTGCTTGATACATAGGCTTTTATTTAGCTTTATATAATAGAAAATAGAATGATTGAAAAATTAATCTCTTAAAGATATATTTCCTCTGTTTTAAGATACTTATACACTTCTTTAAAATGAAAATGTCACTAAAATTTACTACATATCATAAATAGGCTTCTGTTTATCCCTAAACTTTCTAAGATATCCACAAAAAGTTTGTGGTCCCGAACTTTTGCCTTTAAACTATTCATACTTTTTCCTTATCAAATGTCTTTCTATGGAAAAAGTGGTGGTCCTCCCCTTCTTTCTCTACCTTTCTCAAAAGCTTTATAGTTTCTCTATGTAACAAATATATTGAAACAAAGGAAATATAATTGTAATTGATCCCACAAGCCATGAAAAGATATAGTTGAAAAGTATTGCAACTTTGAGATAAGATTGAATGACTCCAATGTAGTATGCAAGAAAATTCAAAAGTGTACATCCTCTATAAGAAGAGTCCGGAATTGTCTGGGTCCTACTACTAGTGTGTGTGTGTGTGTGTGTGTGTGTGTGTGTAAAAGAGGCTTTGTTCGAGAGAATTAGAAGCGCCACATAAGATTGTCATATACACAATATATTTAATATTATAATTTTAGAATAATAAAAATAGATAGCTAGTTTTGTATAATTTAAAGACCGAGTTTGTTTCTCAATAAACTACATGGGATCATTATATTATATAAGTCGGACATATTTTTACATACTTTTCTTATGATTACATGGAGGTGTTAAAAATCCGATTTATTCGGTTGTTGATAACCCCACTGGAAGAACAGGAAAACATACGAACGCGATAAATGGTCTTATAGTATTCTAATTAGGGGTGTAAACAGGAATCGGAGTTCAAATGCTGAGCTTTTTCATCTTCCCTAGAGAAGTCTAGGGTTAAATGCTTGGAATTTAAAAGAGATTAGGGGCTTATGGTTGTAATGAGCCTATAGGTGGGGGCCTGTGCAAGGGTCGTCCAGATGATTTCTTTTTGCCTATATATTAAAACATAAGGGTCTAAAAGATGCAAGTCGAGTTCGAGCCTAAGCTTGCTCGACTCGTTAGCATTTCGAGTTGAGTCGAGCTCACTCGAGTCGAGTTTTGACCAAACTTTGACCGAATCGTGCTTTGACAAAGTAGATCTCGAGTAGCTTGCAAGTGTCTCGTGTTAAAAGCAACTTAAGGTGGAAAATATGTTGAATTTAGATATTTTGCTATAGATAATTGGATATTAGAGCTTTTCACGAGTTTTCTAATGGATGAAAAATCAGAAAATGAAAGAGTAGAAAGTGTTGAAGCCATCAAATCGTAAATTTTTTAGAGTTGTGGTACAGAGTTTTTGGTTACTCTCAAATATTTAATTTGTATGGGATTTTTTGGGTGGATTGGCGAAAGAGGGACACATAAAATAGGATTGAGGGAGAAATTTAGCAAGAACAAAGCAAAACATGTGGAAATTGTGAATTAAGTCTCAGCACCAAACTCATAATTGGTATGATATTTTTTCTTTGAGCTGGTTAGTGGTTAGGAGAAAGGAAAACCTTATTTCGGGAGCTGAATACTTATGTAGCAGGCTTATTTTTAAAAGCGTTTATTAAATACTAATTATATTTATTAAGTTAATTATGTTCTAGATATTCTTATTTTATTTGATTTGGAAAGTTACATTTTAGTCGTCATATTTGTAATATATTTATTAATTTAAATTTTATGAAATTATTCTTATTAGAACTATTTTGAATTTAAGCAATTAAATTTTAGTTGAGTGGCATTTGGCCAAAACGGGAAACAAAGTCGGTATACATTTTCATACTTATCCGGTTGCTTTATTTGGAAACCCGCAAAACCCCTTTTTTGTCGTTTTAATTTCGATGCATCACCCCTGGCCCCTGTTCTTTCTATCGGCAAAACCCCAACCCCATCAATTTTTCTCTTCGAACTCCCTCTTCTCCCCGTGAAACTCATGCCCATCGCATGTCTCTCTCTCTCTTCGTCGCGGCCTCGCCGTACTTTCCCTTGAGTTCACCGGTACTTCTCCCCCTCCCGGCACTGCTGTCTCTCTCTCTCTCTTTCTCCTCGTCGCGCGTTGGTTGTTTGCGGCTGGTGTTGCCGCGGTTGTTGCTGTTGTTCGTCGGTGGACTGCGGTCGTCGTGCTGCTGTTGTTTGTGGTTGATGGTGTTGCCGTCGGACTGTTCTCCCCTCCTTCCTCTGCTCGGTCCGTCATTGCTCTGTTCTTTCTCCTCTGTCACGCTGCTGCTCTACCGCGCGGTGCTATTGTTGTTGTGCTATCGTGTGTTGGTGGTTTGTTTGAAGTACCAAAAGGTACTAAACCTCCCTTTTGCTCCTTTCTTGATCTTGTTTATGTTTTTTTGAAATTTAAATGTAGATTATGAACTGATTCTAGAATTATTGACCGTGGAATGTGATTGCTAGTTGTGTGATGTTGATGATGCTGAATTATTGTGGATTATGAATTGATATATTGAAATTGACTTGTGTTTGTGTAGTTTGATTCTATAAAGAGGATAGTACTGAATTGTTGTGAATTGTTGGTTGTAAATTGAGATTGCAGAAGCCTATTTACTTGAGTGATAAATTAAGTTGGTATAATGTTGCTTTTGGAAAAGATGTGTGATTATAAATTCTCAAATTAGCTTAGTATAATGTGTTAGTTTAGTTTGATTATGGGAAACATTATTCTATCTATGTTGAATAGCAAGTATTTAATTGAATTATTTCTTTTGGATTAGAGATTGTAATTTAGATTAATAAAATGGTTTATATTAAGAGTAATGAGAAATGGTTATTGAAATCACTTGATATCATTGAGGTGAATCATGGAATTGAGTTATAGAATTACAGCGTTATCTAGAGAGTGATGATTACTTTGGAAAGTCATTATACTATGGAAATGAATTTGTTAGTAGTTGACTCTTAATCTGGAATCTCAATTAGAATAATGAGACTTCTAGTTAAAAGGAAGTAATCGAATCATTCTTAAGATGAGGAATAGTTATTATTAACGTTAAGGAATTGGTTATATGTTAACTTATAATAAACCAATATGTGAATATTGTCTATTGAGTAAGTTTAAGGAACTTTAAATGTTTACAAGTATCATGTCAACTTATCTCTCGTTCTAAAACTAATACTTGTAGTTCAATGAGTTTTATAAGTTAAATTGTAATCATAATTCAATCTATAACGAGAATGAGTTTGATTAAGAAGACTCATGCTAATGAAGTTAGGATGTTATTAGTTAGTTTGAGGTAATCTAAGTTCCTTTGGTTCTCATATTGATAGGATGTTGCTAATCTCTAAATAGTATTGACATTGTGAAGTGTTATAGTAATATGTGAATTACATTGCTAAACCTATGATAATGTCTGAATTATTACTAAAATGTTCTCAAAATGGTTAGTAGAATTCTATGAAGTTGTGTTAATTACATGAAAGTTTATACTAAAAATGTACTGATGAATTATAAGAGTTAGTTTCTAAAACAGTGTATAATCTGATTGAAATTGTTCAATGGATTGAGTATCATATGAATAGATTTTAGAAGTGGATTGATTTAATTAGTTTTCTCACATGAAGTTAGGAAGAGAATTAACTAGTCCTTCTTAATAATATGAAGAGTACCTGAGATTGTTTAACTAATCAATGACTATATTATTAAGGAGGTGTCTAATAAAGGATTCCAGTTGAATAACTATAAACGGAATAATATAATAAAGTCCGTCTATTTGACTGGTGTTCACTAAAGTAAATTAGTGTGTGAGTTTAACTACATAAATATATGTAAGTTATGAATTACTTTAAAGAACTCCCACTTAGATAATGGAATGGTTTTCTAATTAGTAATGAGATAAACTCGCTCTATATGATTACAGGCATGGTCCGTAGTTAAGTTTGTTGTTGAATCTGTTATTTGGAATTCAACTAATGGTGTGGCATGAACCATAGCTAATTGTTCTCATTAATCAACCTTTGATTATTGATTAATGTACTTGGAATGTGGTGTGTAAGTTAACTCTCCTTAGTTAATTCTAAGAGAGAGACCTATTATGAGTGATTTTGGTGTTTGATATTTGTTATTATAATCGTTGAGACAAATCTAGATTGATAATAACGAAGTGCAAAAGATTATGGATCCTTATGCAAAAGTATGTGGTGTCTGGTGTGGAATTGGGTTAGTAACTCTCGTTAGTTAATTCTAACTGAGAGACCTTTTGTCATTGTTGTGATGTTTAGCAAACATGATTATCTATTAGTTGTTGTGGTTTATAAGTTTCATGATTGGAATTGGATTGCATATAAAATTATATCTGTATTGATATGAAACACTCACTTATAAAGATACTATGTCAAACGATCATAGTTCTCTAAGGAGAAGTCTTTTGGTTGATTTGTTGTTCAAAGTTTGCTGTTAAGAATTATTATAACTATAGATGAGTTCTAAGAATGATTTGATTGAGCTATGAACGATAATGGAAAGTGATCTAAAGGGGAAAGTAGCCTCGTCTGAGTCGACGGATGAGGTGACACGAACAATGCCCCATGGACTGTAAACCTTGGGGGCCCTACTGGGAAACCTGCCCATTGCTCTATGGGGCGATAATCGGGCGATATACCAGGTAATGCGAAACCTATGGATGGCTGATTAAATCAGCGGAAAATGTACTCCGAACTAGTCGCGGTTATTGGCCAAAAGTAAAGCGAATGGTTGGGTGACGACCCCCACCGTCGGAGCGTATGCTTTGTCTCCTCCGCCGCGTTCTCTTTCCCACTAGTTAAAAGAAAGTTATCTCGAATTATGAAAGTTACTTCAATATTGGATTCTCGATAAGGAATCTTATCATGGTAAGTTGTTTCGATATTGGAAACCCGATAAGGAATTGTATCAAGTAAGGTAATGGATGTTTATTCAGTGTTTGAATGCGAATATCGATATTAGTTTCCTGATAAGGAAGCATATCATGGTAAGCTACGTTAATGTTGGATTCCCGATAAGGAATCATATTTTGGTATTGGATTCCTGGTAAGGAATTAATATTGTATCGTGTGATCAGATTCCGATAAGGAATCGTTATAGTGAAAGTTGTCATGCTATTTACTTCTGATAAGGAATTGTTTGTAAAAGGGTAAGAAAATGATTGATAGAGTATGAAAGTTTAAGTTTGGAATTCTGATAAGAAATTGAATAAAGAAAATAAAGTATGTTAAATGTATCTCAATTGGCGAACTTAAAGTCCCGATGAAGTATTGTGATGTGTAACATGTAAGTGCAGAATGAGAGTTAAAAGTACGTCTTTGCTGTGAATCATGATGTGTTATAAAGAAGTAATTGAATAAAGATATTCTATATCTATGATCAACAAGAGTTTACGCTTTGCGTGTTGTGATGAATGCGAATGTTGTGATCATGTTGATATGAGAGAGTCGTTTTCAAGTGAAAACACCAAAGCATGTGTTAATCTTGTTTATGGGTTTAGTACTCAGCTTTGCTGATTTGTGTATATCGTTTTGTCATTTTTGTGGCCTGTCACTTGGTGGGTGGCAGTATCCCAAATCTTTCAGGTTGAAGTCGTGAGTTAGTCTTTTGCAAGTTGAAGCTGATACGAGCTGGAGTACTGTTGTATTTGTTATTTTCGAGGCGAGGACACTCGACTTTGTAATTGTTAATCGTTTATTATTTATAATCTATTTCTTTATTTAAGAGTCGTTAGTCCTCCTGATTCTCTCTTGGTATTGCTCCGCGAAAGCGTTGAGATTGTTGAGTTTTGGGATCTTGAAATATTTTTTTTATTGAAATTGTAACAGGTTCATATTATTTCCCGCTTTAGGGTTGTCCTATTTTCAAAGGAAACTCTGCCGGATTTTGTATAGGAATTTATGAGGATAAAGTCTGAGAATATTGGCGTTGTTGTAATAGTTAGATTTAAATTGAATAGAGTTGGAAATTGAGTTCCACATTCTCCGATGTTGTTCGGTAAATGTGATGGTAATAGTTCGGGTTAGCTCGACCATAGTTTCTTCTACTGTGCTTAATCTTCTTAAGCTGGTCGGGAGAATCCAGGCTGTTACAACTTAGGAGGAAGAAAAACAAAAAGATGAATCTCGAAGAATAAAATCAGTGACTTAGTAGTATTACTTTATTAGCTCTACAAATTTCTATATCCTAAGAGAGAAAAACTAATATTTACTATATCTAAAACAATTGTTTTTTTTTTAAAAAAGGTTTAATTATCAATGGACCATTTCTCCACTTTTAAGATAGTCAGCTACCATTTATCAAATAATGCAACTTCCTATATCTAACTAATTATTGGCTCAATTGTGCAAGTGAATAATTAAAGGTTGAATTATGGGTAATCGTGGGTAGGGGTGTTCGCGGTTTGGGATGTAACCCATCCCAGACCGCAAATATACGGTTTGACATTTTCCCAATCCAAACCGCACCGCACTTTTGCCCAAACCAACCCAAACCGAACCGCGCAAAGCGGTTTGGTGCGGTTTGGTTTGCGGTTTAACCGTTTTTTCCTCCGCGATATTAATTTTGTAATCTAAGAGTAAAAAAAAATTGTTAATAAATATAAAGAGTCCAAATAAATATGAAGTTGAGTTCATAATTAAACATAAATAATAATTTATCAAAAGTGTCCAAGTTCTTTACCTCAAACTTCTTTTTTCAGTTGTATACTTGTATACTACCTTGTCAAGTGTATTTTAAAAAAAAAATCAAAATAGATAAAAAAATTTTTTTAAAAAAATCATATTAAATTGCGGTTTACGGTGTTGTT
This sequence comes from Beta lomatogona, assembly GCA_947646795.1. Taxonomy (NCBI): domain Eukaryota; kingdom Viridiplantae; phylum Streptophyta; class Magnoliopsida; order Caryophyllales; family Amaranthaceae; genus Beta; species Beta lomatogona. The sequence goes on from CANSNZ010001290.1 coordinate 109,367, forward strand.
TCGGTTTACAAAAATTAAAACCCAACCCAAACCGCAAACCGCGGTTTGCTTGAAATCACAACCCAAACCGCAATTTTGAAACCGCAAACCAACCCAAACCGCGAAAAAACGGTTTGGGTTGCGGTTTTGGTGCGGTCCAGACCGCACTCTGAACAGCCCTAATCGTGGGAGATCATTTACAAATAATATGAAATCATATAGCTCTATACTCAACCTGATCGACAAATGTAAAATTTGGGTGTAGTAAATCTTATTGCAAGTTGTTCACTACTTTTTTAGTATAGTACTCCAAAAAATTATGAGACATCACAAATAGATCACATCCATTCAATAAGAACAATAAAGTGGAAATAAAAAAAAATTACATTATACATAATTTGGAAAATAAATCATATTAAGGAAGGACAAATTTAGTGACAGTGATGATAAGTTGGTTTTTAGTTGCATTTAAGTAGGTCTTAAGTCTCATTTTCATGTAGTTTTTAGTGCATCTTAGGTCTAATTGCATGATTTGAGCATTCTTTCAAACCATTGTATTATTTCGAGATACTTTTGGCTTTTCTTTGTAATTTTCAGGTTCTTGTGGCCGGTTGTGACTAAGAGAAGCTAAGATGGTTCGTAGATGGTCTAGTTGGCGGTTCCCATAAGCGAGAAGATGAGTTTGAATGCTTTGGAGTTGAAGAAATGATGATATTGAAGAATATTTTCTTTGCGGGACCAAGCCTAATTTCGCTTGCCCATGCACCAAGGCGCACGCCCAAGCGGATGACCGCTTGCCCGTGCAGATCTGTGAACAAAACCAACAAAACCTTATGTCTCGCGTGCACGCCCAAGGAAGATCTCGCTTGCCCGTGCACCTTAGCGCACGCCCGTGCAGTTTTCTGCTTGCCCGTGCAAGCTACTACTCGGCTAATTTCCGCGACTTTAATTATTTTCTTTTCTAGTTTTTGTAAACGATATTAGGTTTTTGTAATCCCTCGTAATTTTATGAATTTTATAAATATATTTAAAGTCATTTATAAATGATTTTAATATTTTATGAGTCGAATTATTTTAATGTTTGACTATTTTGAGGAGTTAAAAGAGTTTTATGGGTTTTTATTTCTTAAATTAATTAAATGTTTCATTAAGTGGAACTTTAATTATTTAAAGAGTAGTATTTAAAGTATATTTAATTATTAAATTAAGCTTATTGGTTGAGGAGCCCAATTTGTAGCCTTTTGAGCCCATTTGAAAGCCCAAAGGAGTAATTCTTTTCCTAATAAGACTCTTATTCTTGTGTACTCCTAATTCTACTAGGATTAGGGAAAGGGGACCTATAAATACTTCATTAAACCTCCCATGACTCATATTTTCAGATTGGGCTTTTGTTTTCCACTAATTCTTCTTTCTTCATTCCCTCCCTTCACTCGTTTTTTCTCTCACCCGAATCTAATTGTCCAGATTTCTCATAGTTCCGTTTATTTTTAGCCAAAAATTCCTTCTGAGAAATTGTAGATTTCGAAAAGTTATTGAACTTACGCTCAAGAATCACTCGATTCCGATTGTTATTCTATCAGTTATGGCCTCTGCAAGTTTCGCAATTTTGCTGCCATATCTCACTCGCGATTTCGGTATTTCACTCTTTTTCTCCCTTTTTCTTTTGATTCTTTTCCTCGTTTTCTTATATATTAATTTCATATATATTGATCTAATATTTCAAAGTATTATATTGTTAAATTATTGTTTAAAGATTGTATCTTTAATTATTTCAGATTATATGTTTCATATTATTAAGCAAAAAAATTTCAGATTTAATATTTTATGTTCAAGGAGAGATTTAAATATTAAAGTCTTGATTTTTGAGGTTTTAAAAGCCTATTTTAGTAGTACCATATTTTAGGGTTTGAAACATTTAATCTTTGGTGTCAAAAGAATTTTAGAAAAGGTTTTGACACGTTTTTAAGTGAAGTTTTATTGTTGTAAATTTATTGGTATATTGATATACCAATGTTTTGTATTTTGTTAGGCAGAGATTATTCCCTAGGCAACTTTTAGAGTAGAAAAGTGGTCTCTCAATTTGTCTACACAAGGTACGTGCATACCTATGTGTTATGTGATGTAGTATAATGATTTAGGAAGGAAAAGTTGTAGTATCATGTATAGGAACTTTATAAGTTCATATGTGATTTAATTTCTAGTATGATTGATTTCTACATGTTTTATGCCTGTGTGCAAGCATGTTAATTATGAGTTTTATTATGAGTAAAGAATTGTCATGTTTGTATGGATTTATTGATGCAAACATGTGGATGGGAACTTTATTTATTAATTCACATGGGGGAATTAATATATGTTATTAAGATTAATTCATGTTATTCATGTGTTCCCTTACAAGTATTATTTTCACTACTTTATGAGGACTGTGGGCCTTATTTGGTAAGTTGATAAGTATGCCTTTTAAAGGTAAGTTTGATTGTTGGCTAGGTTCAACAAATAAGAAAGTTGAGATTAAAAGAAAGTAAGTCTTGGGTTGTAAGTTGTGATCACTTATTAAATCCTAAGATAAAAGAAGTTTAGTTGTCAATGTTTGAATTGTATTTTTGTGTTGCTTGTATGTGTGTCATAACAAGTAATAACTTGTAAAGAACGTAAAGTGTAACGAGGATAGTTATAGACTTGAGATTGGTGCACGTCTAGAGTTGGACATTAGGAGTTGGGGTGCATGGTGAGCGAGCCATGGCTTTTTACAGGAGATGGATTGATCACCATCCCTATTACAGTTAGCAAAGGTTCCTCGATATCGCAGGTCATTTCTGGAATACGTGGTAGCTCCCGTATTTCGTCTTCTTAATGAAGGCATTAGTAGATAAGACAACCCAGGTCCAATAACTATTCCATTTGAGTAATAAAAAGATGTTTAGACTTTAGTTCAGTTAAAATTGTCTGCAGAATGTTATATGATTATATTATTATTTATTCCTGCATGTTATTTACTTAGTATCCTGCTAGGAATGCTTATGTATTAGTATGTAGTACTCAGCTTTGCTGATTACGTGCTTTGTTTGTGATTGTGATCGTGGCTTTGCCTTATTGATCCTGTGATGACCCATTTTGGTGAGCAGATTATTTAAAGCATTGACATTACAGGTTCGCAGATGTGCATCATTGGGCATCTGGAATGGAGAGAATGTGTAAACTAGTATATTTTGCTTTCTGCATTAATAGGAACATAATTTATTAAGTTTGTTTGAGTAGACTCATTTAGATTGTTTGATTTCTAAATACTTAATTATTTATTTATAATAAAGTTTAAAGGTTAGTTATTCGTTTTCCGCTGCAAAATTCTGAATAAGCCGATACGTTATCACACGGGCGATAATACTTGGGTAATTCTCAAAGTTTTATATTATAAAGGTATTTATGAAAAGAGAGAATTATCGGGGTGTTACAAAGTGGTATCTGAGAGCTTTAGGTTATTTTCAAAACTTTTAGGCGCCTAACTAACTTACTAGTTATTTGAATAAACTCTTAGAATTGCTCCTACTTGTTCGTTTTGAAAAACTTATAGGAATATATTATTATATGTATATTTCAGAGGACCGAAATTTTTTTTTAGGGGTCCGAATTTTTTTTTATCATTGTCCGAAAATTTTATTTGCTCGAAATTTTTTGTTATTTCGAATTTTTGTGATAATTCGAAAATTTTAGGATTCCAAAATTTTTTTTTAAAGAAAAAAAACATTTCGGATTGTTTTCCTCTTTCGAATTTTAGAAGTCCGAATTTTTTTTATATTTAGTCGAATTTTTTTTTAGTTCGACATTTAATTAGTAGTATTTTATAAGGATGTCTGCATTATTTTTCATGCCTTCAAAGTTTTAATTGTTGCATTGTGAGAATGGGTAGTATAGGAAGGGCATATAGGATAGAAATATTATATGCTTGCATTGAATAGTTAGTTCAGCATGATTATTATTTTCTTCCCTGCTAACTATTCATGATTATTTTTTTTCTTCCCTGCAAACTGTTTGTATTTTTCTTGCCTGCTAAATGTTATATTCTTGTGCCTATGATGTTAATGGCAACTTGTGTATTATTATTTTTGGGAATGCGTACAGGGAGAGTACTAAGTATATCCATTGGAATAGGTTTAATTTATTTGTTATAGATCCCTAACCATGTCTGTCAGGCAAATTAATAGAATTGTCAGGCAAGTTAATAGAGTAGGAAGCCATCATAACCCAATTGTATTGAGTGAGGATGAGAATGTTCGATGTCATGAGCCTGGAAGTGATAGCTACACTAGCTTAGAGAGCATTATGCGTTATGTGTTAAAAGTAGGCATCCCTGTTAGCGATATATGAAGTAATTCAAGAGTGTGATCGTACTAGAGCGCAAACCTGAAAGAACATCTACAATGTTACTTGGAGACCTTATCTGAGCGATGTTAGTGATGGATGAAAATGGACATCAACCCAAAAGGATTCGAAGATCTACTAGATCTAGGAATTCAGGTTATTATTATTATTATTATTATTATTATTATTATTATTATTATTATTATTATTATTATTATTATTATTATTATAGTGAAGACTCTGGAGACTTTGAGGATGAAATGTTTACTCCATAAAAGTACAAAGAAAATAAGGATAGGAATGATAATGTAACTCCATAGAGTATTTATTAATGTTTTAAGGTTAGTAGTTAAATAAGTAGCTAAGCTACAATGGTTTAAATTTCCTTCTTTAACAACTTGATATTGTCAAGGGATAAGTTAGTTATTTTGGATTGGAAAAAATCGTTTGAGGAATAAAAGTAAAGATTTAGTTAATCAAGTGAGCAAGAATTTATTTTGGCACGTGAAAGGGAATATTTTATTTTATCTTATTGTTGTGATTGAATTTTATCCTTACATGTGTTATTCTTGATGTGAATATTTTCATGAATGATTATATGTTCTATGATGATTTATTATGTGATATTATTATAACTTCATGAGAAATTGTATGTTGATGCGATCTTTATGGTCAAATCAAATGTTGCCTTCATAGAGAATGGCATGTAAGTTATGTATCGAAACCTAGAGTAGAGTTACGTTAAATTTCAGTCGCGAAGTAGAGTGTCAAACAACAATGATGCCTTAGCTTATGCTATTTGCCTATTGGCAGAGAAATTGACTCACGAAAGAACTGAGAGTCCCGATTCTGATGGGGACATGTTTGAAAGACTAGCTAAGATTAAATCGTTGTACTATAAGGGGCAAGCTGACCCTACCTTCTTAAGAGTGGATTAGGGAGTTTGAAAAGATTTTCGGGCCGTGAACCCGTCCCGAAGGTATGAAAGTAGGTCAAGTTGTACCGTATCCGAAAGATGAGGCCGACTTATGGTGGAAAGAAAATGGAAATAGACTTAATGTTGTGGAAGAGTTTAATTGGGAATCCTTTATTGCTGCTTTAAGGGAAAAAAATTTTACCTTGCTTTTATGAGAAAGAAAAGGCTCAGGAGTTCATAGACCTTAGGATGGGGAGCATGACCATCTCTGAGTATTATAGCAAATCCATAGCATTGTCTAGGTTTTTAGGTAGTAGCCATCTAGGAGTTAAAGGCTCACTGATTTGAGCAATGTTTGATTGAGGAAATTCAATTGGGGTTAGTAGACTATGAAGAAATTGAGTTGTCTATCAGTATTCCTACTGGGGAGATCGTAAGGTGTACCAAGTTGTTTAGAAATTTGCCTTTGAAGATAGGAGACTATGTTTTTCCAATCTAACTTAATAGAATTCAATTTGGGAGACCTAGATGTGATTCTTGGGATGAATTGGTTAAGTCTTTACAAGGCCAATATCGACTGTGAGATTCAGAAGGTAGTGTTAAGAAACCCTTTGGGAAAACATAGACGCTTTGGGAAACCTAAGAAGTTTGGAGTTATCTCTGCTATGCAAGTAAGAAAGTTGATGAGAAAGGGGTATGAGTTATTCTTCGGTAGTGTGCAGGATGTGAGTAAGGAAGTTGAAGTGAAGCTTGAGGATGTTCCAATTGTGAACGAGTTTATGGATGTGTTTCCAAGTGAGATTTCAGGTATGCCACCTGCGAGAGCTGTTGAGTTCACCATAGGCTTAGTTCCTGGAACTGCACCAATATCTAAGGCACCCTATAGAATGGCACCTCCTGAGATGAGTGAGCTGAAAATGCAATTGCAAGAGCTATTGGATAAAGGTTATATTAGGCCTAGTGCATCACCTTGGGGAGCTCCTTGTTTGTGAAGAAAAAGGATGGAAGCATGAGGCTATGTATTGATTATAGGGAGTTGAATAATGTAACCATCAAGAACAAATATCCTTTGCCTAGAATAGATGACCTATTCGACCAGTTGAATGGAGCGAGTGTGTTCTCAAAGATTGACTTACGTTCAGGATATCATCAATTGAGGGTAGCTGATAAGGATGTACCTAAGACTGGCTTTAGAACTCGTTATGATCACTATGAGTTCACTGTAATGCCATTTGGGTTAACCAATGCTCCTGCTATATTTATGGACTTAATGAATAGGATCTTTCATGAGTTTCTAGATAAGTTTGTGGTAGTTTTCATTGATGACATACTGATGCTGAGCATGATAAGCACTCGAGGATCATTTTGGAGACATTGAGGAAAAATCAATTGTATGCCAAGTTCTCTAAGTGTGAGTTCCGTTTGGAGAAAGTAGCGTTTTTGGGTCACTATGTGTCTAAGGAAGGAGTCTCAGTAGATCCTGCTAAGATTCAAGTTGTGAGTGAGTGGCCAACCCCAAATAGCGTGTCAGATATTAGAAGTTTCTTGGGTCTAGCTGGCTATTATAGGAGATTTGTGAGAGATTTCTCGAAGATAGCAAGACATATGACCAATTTGATGAAAAAGGAGTTAAAATTTGAGTGGAGTGAAAAGTGTGAAGAAGCCTTTCAGATTTTGAAAGATCGTTTAACCTCTGCACCTGTTTAACCCTGCCTGATGGGAATGAGGGATTTGAGGTATATAGTGATGCTTCGAAGAATGGTCTAGGATGTGTGCTACAGCAGAATGGGAAGGTAATTGCGTATGCGTCGCGTCAATTGAAACCTTATGAGGCTAACTTATGGTGGAAAGAAAATGGAAAGAACATGCTCCTGAATTCTAGAAAATCAAATAATTAGACCTTGACTAATTTATTTTTATTTTAGCGAAGCGGTCGAACCTCGAGATGAGGATTCCTACGTATCCTTGCGGAATCAGACCATTCGTAGTTCTGGATCTGATTTTTTTTATTATTCTTTTTTGTGCCCTAACTTTTGCCTAGGCCGCCCTTTCGAGTTTTCAACCTAGCGGGCTTGGACATACCTTGGAGAAGGAGTTAGGATTTGATGAAAGGATTATGAATTTGGATTATATGGATTAAAGGTTTGATGAATCGAAGGAATTTGAATGAGGGGTTGAACTTGTGTGCAAGCCCCCTAACTTGACTTTTATTTGCCTTTGGCTCTTTCTTTTTGAATCTTTTCTTTTTGTCCTGTGCGTTTTTGCTTTTTTCATTTTTTTGCACTTTTAATTTTTTCACTATTTTATTTTGCCTGGCATTGATTTTTTTTTTTTTTTTTTTTGTAGTGAGGCTTGCACACAAGTTTGGTTTAGGGTATTGGAAGGCTTGAAGGATAGCTGTGGAGTTTTGATGTTGAAGGGATTTTTTTTTCTTTGGTTGTATGAGAATGACTTATGAAAGGTAATGGAAGGGAGAAGGGAATAACTCCTGATCCAAAGTATGTCTTCTCTTTTTTTATTTTATTTTTTTTTTTAATTTCAGATCTCCTTTTTCTATTATTAGTCAAGTTCATTTAGGTGATTTGAGTTTCATCATTGAGTTAGAAGCATAAATAAAATGATGGAAGACCAATGAAAATGAAAATGAAAATGAGAATGAAAATGAAATTCTTTTATTAATCAGAAATAAATAGAACAAGGCTTATTAGAAATAAATACCTAAATGCCATAGACTCGACAAGAAAGGAAATGAAGGAGCTAGGGGAGGGACTCTCCGACTCAACCTAGAAAACTAGCGTTAAATGACTAAGCCCCGGCGTTATTTAGGTGATGCCTAAGGGGTTGCTGCTATTGCTGACTTTTGCTGCAGGCGGAATTGGCAATCTACCATCTTCAACCATATCCAGCAGGTGATTCTTTAAGGTCTAACACACATATGTTGGGTGTCCATTCCCTTGGTGGTACTTGCAGTAGACATTAGGATCCCACCTCTTGGATCTATTTTCGGGAGCAGGATCTGGAGTAGGACCAATAGGCTGAAGTGCTCCATTTGCATGAAGTCTAGTGAAGGCTTCTTCTAAGGACATACCTAATGGTGTGAATATTCTTTGAGGCTTTTGATAACCTCTCTTTTCAGTAGCTATGTCATTGACCTTATTGCTTTTGGAACTAGAAGGGTTATTGTTACTCTTCTTGAAAGAGTTGTTGTTGTTGTTAAAAGCCTTATTCTTGTTAGCCTGTACCTCTTCTTTAATCAGCAGGCCTACCTTATAGAGCTTTGTGAAAGACTCTATAGGTTGGAACTTGATATGATCCCCATACTTGGGCTGCAGGTTACGGATCACCAATCGGACTTGATCCTATTGGGATGGCCTATTAGTCATTTGCGCAGCCTTTTCCCTCCATCTGTTAAGGAAGGTGACAAAATCTTCGTTGGAATTCTGCTTAGTTAATTCTAACTCATGAAGACCAATGGGAAGCTGAGTATTGTAGATGTATTGTTTGTGGAACTCTTCTCTGATGTAGTCCCAGTCATTCAGCTTGGCTTTATTCAGTGACCTGAACCACTTGGATGGATGTGCATCCAAGGTCAAGGGAAAGACATAACCAAACAGGTCCTTGCTCATGCCCTTGAGAGCCATAGAGATGGAAAATGCTCTCAAGTGATCATCCGGGTCTTCGACCCGTTTGAATTTTAGGAGGTCACCCAATGTTACCTTTTTAGGGAGTTTGTCCCTCAGTTCAGGATCAATGATGTCATGGCCATGAGCCTGACTCTCGAGCGCAGGAATTCACTGGATCAATTGCTCGAGTTTTTCGAATCTCAATTCTTTGTTGGTTTTGAATGGTGGTGGAGTGTCGCCTTGCTCGTCCTCTTCAGTTAGCTTCTCCCTTAGTACATTAATACATTTGTCGTGTTCCTCAAGACGAGAGTTCATCAATGTGAGTTGAGCCATAATGGCACTGAGTTGTTCATTAGTTTCTCCCATTTCAGATGATGCTTCAGAAGAGTTGGAGGATTCGTCTGAAAAGGTTAGGATACACTTGACGAGTCTGGGAGTGGGTCGACCTTGTTGCCTCTCTGTCGGACGTTCCCAAGTTATAATCTCACGACCTGTCCTAAACAGAAATCGGATGGACCTCGTGAATTTTAAGAAATAATATTTTCGAAATGAGAAAATGAGATGAGAAATGGAAATGGAAATGGGGAATGAAAATAGAAAATGAAAATGGAAAATGATTTTGAAATGGAAATGGGAATGAGAAATGATTAGGAATGGGTATGGTTATGGACTTAGTATGGGCTTGACCATGATGGAGACATAGGCCTAACTATATGCAAATGCAGACATGGACGGGACTAGACTATGCAAGCAGATGGATTGGGGTTTGGTGATGATAGGAGAGACTAGACTTTGAACTTACGGGTGAGCAAGTAGGCTAGACTTTAAGTAAGATTGGACAATAAGGGAGACTAGACTCTTAGCTTAAGGCAAGCAGGCTAGGCAACTAGACTTTGAACTTACGGGTGAGCAAGCAGGCTAGACAACTAGACTTCGAAACTTACATTAGACTAAGCGGGCTAGACTCGAAAATTGCATATGGCCTGGACTTATGAAATGCTAGACTTTGAACTTACGGGTGAGCAAGTAGGCTAGACTTTAAGGAAGACTGGACAATAAGGGAGACTAGACTCTTAACTTAAGGCAAGCAGGCTAGGCAACTAGACTTTGAACTTACGGGTGAGCAAGCAGGCTAGACAACTAGACTTCGAAACTTACATTAAACTAAGCAGGCTAGACTCAAAGATTGCTATGGACTTAAGGAATGCTAGACCTTGAACTTACGGGTGAGCAAGTAGGCTAGACACAAAAATTGCCTATGGACTTAGGGAATGCTAGACCTTGAACTTACGGGTGAGCAAGCAGGCTAGACACAACAATGCCTATAGACTTAAGGAATGCTTATACCTTGAACTTACGGGGGAGCAAGCAGGCTGGACTTTAGAGGAATTTGGGCTATTATGAACTTCTGAAGGAATTGGACTTGACTAGGGCCTACATGGAGATGCAAACTAGACCTAGGATATGAATTGGGCCTAAATGGACCTAAGTTTGGATTACATTAACATATAGGTTTGATATAGACTTGGAGATGCATATGGGTTTGACAGTGGACTTAGAATGGAATGGACTTAAAATGGAATGGACTGAGACTAGATTTGGACTGGGCTTGACATAAACTGGGGTTCACGTAAAGATGCAAATGGACCTAGATTTGACATGAGCTAGACTTATATGGGCCTAGGATGGACTCTAATGAATGCATGGACTCGAATTAGATGGACCCTATATGAATGCAAAATGGACTCTAATGCACATGGGCCTAGAATGAATGCAAGTGAATTGGATTGATTGGATTGGATTCGATGAAGGTGTTTGGATTGGCTAAGAATTTCGAAATTTGTTTTTAAAAGGAACCCCTTGTTTTATCTTTTGTTAGGAAAAGATGATGGATTAATTTTGAAAAATATTTTTGCCAATGTTGCGTATGATGATGATTAGTAAATGCTTTTTTGAAAAAGGTAGAATAGAAGAGCGTGTAGGATTGATTTTGAAAAAAATGTAAGATTTGAAATTTGATTGAATATGGTAAGGTAGAATTGACAGGGAAGATTAGTTGAACAGCAGGGAGAAAGTGGGAAGAGGTAGACATGTATGATGACTCTAACTCTATGCACTTTTTAGGACAGACTCGACCTTGCATGAAAAGACTGATTTTTGAATGTTTGATTAGGTGAGACTCCTAGAATGACCATGTATTACACGGATGCAGATAGACAAGCATATGACTGAACGTAGGATCGACCATTACGGCGACTAAATCGACGAAAAGTGCGCGATGCACAGACTGCGTGCCGCGCAGCATTGCTGCGCGCGGCACACAGTCGTGCGTCTGGCGCGGGAGTGGTGCGCCAGGCGCAGCTTAATGCGCTTGGCACACTACTCCCCGACATGTTTTTCGGGGATTTAGGCGACGAATTGGCCGATTGACGAATTTTTCTTGTTTGTTAGACGCGATTTTAGGAACGACGCATAATAATGACAATTTGACAAAATAATAGCAGGCAAGAATTGCAATCACACGCAAATGTCATATAACATGGATGCAAAAGTTCCAACCTAAAGTCCAGTTCTATGTTTGAAACTATTGGTCAGGTTTAGGTTCAGTCTGAAAAGGGTCCATGACTAAGAGATTGATCCCACGCTTCGTACCCCTGCTTAAAGAGGTGGCCACGTGTAAGACGCACTCCAGTCTCAAGTCAGGATCAAGAGAACAATGCCATGGTTGGGTAGGTTTGCTTATGGCCAAGATCCAACACTATCGCTCAGGAAGCTTTTTGGAAGGACAAAGCGCAAACCCCCCAGGGGTCACACATAGAACATGTGCTAGTGAGGCAAGGTAGATTGTCCTTATGGTGGCTGAACAATAGCCATGCATATGCAAAACTGTATATTATTTAAAGGCATAAAAATAAGAATGAATCGTATTTTTCGAGTTTCACCCAATCATTTAAAAAAAAAAATTTTTTTTTAAATCCTCCCCAGTGGAGTCGCCAAATTGTAGGCGTGTTTTTATTTTGCCTACGCGGTGTGAGCGCGTATTAGATTTGACTACCCCACTGTTAAGGTTTTATTGAAAATGTTTTGAAAGAAGTCGCCAACAATTCTTTTTAGGAAGAATCATAAACCTAACTGGATATGGGAAAAACATAGGGACAAATTATCCAATGTAGATTTTCCCGTCCTGACTCCATATATGGTCAAAGTGAACCAAAGATTGAGTTCGGGGGTGAGGGTACGAATATAGTCATAATGAACCACATTCGCCCAAAGTTGGCCTCTACTAAATATCGATTCATTACATATTTTATGCAAAAGAATAATCAAATAATGTTTTTAACACCCTAAAAAATATTTAGTCTAAGTAGGTTCAGGAAACACATAAAAAGACTATTTTTTAGTGACAAGTTATTAGGCAATCAATATTACAGGGAACCTAGCAGGTTGTTCAAATTAATCTGATTAATGTTAGAACAGTTCTTTAAGTCTTTGATTAGCAAAAATAACATGTGGGTGATAAAAGCAATAAACAGGACAATCATATAATATGCATATAATGATCAGGCAAGTATGATAATAATGTAGGAAAAATATATAAAAAGAAAGAAAGAGATTTAGAATGTACAGTAGAGCGATTTTATATTAAAGATCTACATCATGAAATAAATGTTTAGTAACTTCAATATAAAAATAGAATTTATTCAAGGATCCTCAGGATTATACCTATGCGGCTTAGATTGAGGAGCGCAACGATCTTTAGGCGGAGCAATCGTGAAACCAAGAACTCAGTGATTAAGAATTGATTGAAAGTATTGAAAGTATTTGAGTGTTTTAGGTATTTGAGAATTCGAAGTTTATTTCGGAGTATTTGAGAGAATTTGTGTGCGTGAAATAATAATATGAAAAAGCCGTCCGTAATTCGGGAAAATACGGGTATTTATAGGAAAAACGAAACTTGCGCTCCACGCAAGCCTTGCGCCAGGCGCAAGCCTACGTGGCAGGCGCAGTGCCACGCGTCAGGCACATGTGTGCCTGACGCAGCCAGCCAAATCAGAGATGCACATGTGTAAACGCGTTTTGAAAAGATAGAAAAGTATGTTGCGTCTCACACAAGACTTGCGTCTGACGCAAGACTCTGTATGAGTCACAAAATCTACGTGTCAGGCGCTCATTGGCTTGCCTCACACGGTATGGCCAATGTGTTGGACGCACGTGGCGCGCTGAGCGCAGCCCCCGCGTCCGGCGCATATTATGGAATATTCGAGCATATTCCATTGCGCGTCTTTCGAAGATACTTTTTTATCCCCTAAAATTCCGGACCCTAAAATTCCTGAGATGGAATTTTACGGATTAAAATCTGATTTATTTATCAAAGATAATAAAATATTTATGAAAAATATCTATTAAAATAATAAATATTTGATTGGGCTTTTAAAATGGATTTAAAACAGCTTATGGGCTTGAAATACAATTAATCATCATGAACAATTAATTGGGCTTTAGAATATCATTTTAAAATACATTTTAGAATGGTTCTTTAGATTGCTCTTCCGTTGGGTCGCGCCAACTAATGCCGCAGTATGTTTCATCATTGGATCCTTAAATGGGGAGACACGATTATGTGTCTACACTATCGATCCAAGTTTTCATCTCCAACTTGAATCTTCCCATAATATTGAGTGTGATGTGATAAATGTCTACTTAAAGTTGACTTTTGTGCACAAACCTTTCCAAAACATTATGTTTTAATCCGATGAACCCTTCTGGTTTGATGACCTTGGAGGCAACACCTAAAACATAAAAATTCGAAAGGGTGCATTACTAAGTTAAGAAAAGACAGCTAAAATACTAATGACAATATATAGGGGTTACTCTTATGAACGAATAGAGTTAATCATATGAATAAATGTGGGTACTCAGACAAATAAGATTACTCTTACAAACAAATGGGGTTTCTTTTATAGCAAAATGGGGATGTTAATAAGTTTACACTTATGAACGAATGATCGAGGTTACTCGTATGGATGAACGAGATTACTTTTGTGAGCTATTGGGGTTACTCGTATAATTAAATGGGGTCGTCGTATAATTATATGAGTTTTTCGTATCATTAAATGTGGTTACCCCTGACAGTTGTGGTTACTTTGACAATGAAAAGTGTTACTATTATAAACAATTGGGTTACTTTTATAACAAAAGGAAATACTAATCAGTTTACTTTTATGAACGAATGTGTTACTACTTACTAGTATGAAAAAATGCGATTACTTTTGTGAACATTGGGGTTACTCGTATGATTAATTAAGGTTATTGGTATGAATAAATGAAGTTTTTTTATGATTAAATAGGGTTACTCATAAGATTAAATAAGGTTACTCATATGATTAAACGAGGTTATTCGTATGATTAAAAAAGGTTACTCCAAAAATATTAGAGGTTACTCACGTAATATTTTTAAGGTTACACATAACAATAGAAGGGGGTTACTCTTATATATATATATGGGGTTTACTTTTAAAAACAAAAGGAGATACTAATGAGCTTTATTCTTATGAACGAATGAAATCACTCGTATGATTAAATGTGGTTATCTCAGACGGATATGGTTACTCTTTACAATAAAAGGGTTTACTCTTACAACAATTGGGGTTACTCTTATAACAAAAGGAAATAATACTAATTAGTTTACTCTTATGAATAATTGAGTCTACTTCAAATGGACATTTCCCAAAGACGACTTAACATTTTTGGGAAGATTAAGTTGGAGATGAAAATTTATCTTGATAGTTTTCCAATGTCTGATCAAAAAGCTCAATTCCGATGAAAAACAAGTGAGATATAACCTTTAAAATATGAGTTGACGCTTGCACGCGCGGCCACATCATGTGGCCGACCACTAACCACATATAAGAATTTGTAAAAGATTTAAAGCAATAGTTCACCATATTTATACTTATAATCTATCGATCAAAAGACCATTGACAATTCAATTTGTTGGATATCAAAGTATTGATAGCCTCTCTTAAACACTAGCACTATCGGACTTCCTAAATTCTAATGACGGTTTTGTACTCATATTCACTCCACTAACTATAGACAAGCCTCTAAAAAGTAGTATCTCTCCTTATATGACTTGTTATTAGCAAAATTTAATCTAACAATGGATCAACTTAGAGCTGGTAAACGAGTCGTGTAGTGTCGAATTCGTATTGGGTCCATCGGTAAACGGGTTGAACACCCTCAACTCTAACTCGACCCGTTTATTAAACGGGTCAACAACACTCAACCCTAACTCGTCCCGTTTATTAAACGGGTTACCCGGCACGTTTATTAAATGGGTTACCCAACCCGTTTATCAAGAGCGCATATACACATAAACTAAACAAATGTACGTCATATATATCTTAACCCACGTCTTATATATTAATATCTTACCTAAATAAACCTAAACGGACAACCAAACAATAAATCTTATGTATTTATCAAAGATATTCAAATTATTTCAATCCCAACGAATAATATTGATAGTAGAATAGTAGTTAAACGGGTTGTCGTGTCGGATTCGGGTTGAAATGCTCAACCCTAGCCCAACCCGTTTAATAAACGGGCCGTGTCGGGTCAGCCCGCTTACTTAAACGGGTTGAAAACCTTGACCCAAAACTGCTAATTTTGAGTCGGGTTCGAATCGGGTTAGATCAACTTGCATAAATTAATCAATTACAGATATCATTAACTAACAACAATCAATCAAAATTCGTAGCAAAAACATTTTCTTGTTTTGTTTTTAAGTTTTCTGAAAGAGACAAATTTTGTATGTAGGCTTTTAGCCATGTGGAAGTTTGAGGTCACTAATGCAATTCTATAAATTTTGGTGGGTCCCCATCTTAGACTCCTTCATCTCTGAGGTTCATCCACATCTAATCCTAAGTACCACCGTATCTCCAAAACCTATCAAAAAAATTCCAATACATTTTCTCGTTATTTACCTTGTAATAATCTGCATTTAATTTGACCCTTCTCATTTTTTGCTGATTATAATCCTTCATTTTCAATGCCGGGGACTATTCATGTTTCAGGTAAGTAGTAGTTCTTCGAGTTTAGTTTCTTTTTTTTCTTTATTTTCTAGTATTGTGTATCAAGAAGAAGTGACATACAAGTTATAACTGACATTAACTTTCTGTTTTAACCAGTACTAGAATTGGTGGGACTTCCATTTCCACCACAGTCTTCATCAATGGGTGTTAAAGG
Organism: Beta lomatogona; assembly: GCA_947646795.1. NCBI lineage: Eukaryota > Viridiplantae > Streptophyta > Magnoliopsida > Caryophyllales > Amaranthaceae > Beta > Beta lomatogona. Next base: position 125,492 of record CANSNZ010001290.1, read on the forward strand.
TGCGGAAAATCCTTAATTTTGTTTATCTTTTGTAGGATGTTGCTAGAGTCGCATACTCATTTCGGACATGGTACGTGTCCAAGTATCAGATTGATTAGCTTTTAGTAAAGGATCCATATATTTGGTGTATATTAAGTATGTATTCTCATGTCTTGAGTGTCAAAAATATGACACGAATGCATAAGGCAGAATGAAGAGTGCGAGTAACATAACTATAACTATGAAATATCTAGGTTGTGTTGTATCTTAATACATAGTGATGGGACAATGCAGTTTCTATGGGAAAGAAAGCACATGAAATGCGGGACAAGGAAGAAACTTCTCTGTAATGTCACTTAACTTCATGTCTTTTTTTTTTTTCACTATACTCAATCTAGTGCTACTTTTACTTAGATCTAATGATGCATTTTTGTGTTGTTTTGAATCTTTAAGCCCATTAGCATCGCTTCGGGACATTTTGAATGTGTCAGTTCATGATTTTGAAGGAAATGAAATAGCGCATACAGGTTTGTAAAGTGTGATATGCACACATATTTGAGCTCATTTTAAGCATCTATATGTTGGCCTAATGATGACCAGTGATGGAAGTGAAGTTGCTTTGCAGATGTTGAAACTAGATCAATTGTTGAAAAAGTTATATGGGATGATTTATTTCCTCTTAAAGGTGGGGGCAATATCCGTTTAAGACTGCATTTTCTTCTTACTGAAGATGAGCAGAATCGTATTCGTATTATGGTAATTATCTATGTCAGATTTTGGATGATTTTAGTGGAATCATTTTATGTTATCCTCACCTTATATTCATTTTTTTAAGATAAACAAGTTCAGATAAGTTAAGTTCGTGGCGAATAAAGCTACCTAAGTTCAATTCACAAATACAGGATGATCTAATTAGCTAAGATAAATTCAGTTCAGGTCTAATAAGAGTTCAGGGTTAATAAGTTCACATAAGCGAAGATTAGCTGAAGAGAATGCACCCTTGGTCCTACTATTGCATATTATTTTGAGTCTGTGTCTCTAAAAATTACAAAAATGAAAAATTGTTACTACATTTGTATTTTGAGTCTTTACAAGTTCTTCAAATTTTCAACACTATTCTGCCTTCATGCTTTTATATAATCTGTAGATGTTTTCTTGACTTGCAGAGAGAATCTGCAGCTCGGAGAAAACAGGAGGATCTCCTGAAGAGGAGGTATAGTAGCTCAGCATTAGCACACGCTTCTGGTGGTAGGTCCGCATCATCGTTATTCCTCAACTTGGTACTATCATAAATCTTGTGCATTAAGCATGAAGTACACAGCAAACTTGTTGACAATTCTTCCTTTTGCATGTGAACTAAAATTTTATATCAGCTCTGCTTCTTCACAAGATTCAATCAGATCTCAGCCCCCGACTCAGGGTAGAAGTGTGGATCCATCTGACAGCCAAGTTCATAAGATATCTGCTGAATTTTATAATAACAATAATGTTCTGAAGAAAGCTCAACTTGGTCAGAAGAAACAAGTAATCATTCTCATGTTCTAATCAAACCTCAATGTAACTTCATTACTCACATAAAACTATGTTTCATTGACACTTTTTGGGAACAGGCATTCTCCACCTCCAAATCAACTGGGGCTTTGGATAAGCTGCCAGCTTATCAGCACCTGAAGGAAAGATTACAAGGGCAAGATGCGGAGCAACAGAGTGATCAGTCGGATAAATCCCTGAGCAATATAAGGAAAATGATTATTGCCTTTGAAAGTAGTCCAGTGAAGGTATCTGCTTTCTGACAATTATACTTGTTACTGTATTTTACTGCAAAAAAAACCTTAAATTCCCAAAAAAAATCTTCTGTACAATCAGGAAGAGTCACCTGCTACAAATAAAACAAGGGAAATACCTCAATTAAGCAGCAGTACCACAGTGGATGTTCCTGCCAAAGTGCCAAGCCTAAAGAAGACAATCGCTGTCAATAATCAACTGGTTTTGTCTGGCTTAGAAACAAAACCGGTCTTTTCAACTCCTCAGGTTATAGAGAAAGAAAGAGGGAAACTATTACCAGATACTAATAAACCAAAAGAAACAGATTTAATAAGCAGTATTAGTGGAGTGGATACTCCTCCTAAAGTGCCAAACATAAAGAAGACTGTTACTATCGGTACTAATCCAGTTTTGTCCAAATTAGAAACAGTGCGAGCTCCTTCAATTCCGGAGAAAATAGGGGAAGAAAGAGGGAAACTGTTACCTGCTACTATGGAAACGAAGGAAACAGCCCAATTGAGTCATATTACTGCAGTGGATACTCAATCCAAAGTGCCAAGCTTGAAGAAGACGGTTGCTGCCGACAATAAACCAGCTTTGTCCAACTTAGAAACGGCACCAACTCCTTCAACTCCAGAGGAAATAGGGAAAGAAAGCGGGAAATCGTTACCTACTATTAATGAAACAGAGGAAACAACTCAGTTGAGCAGTATAACTAGTGTGGATACGCCTTCCAGATTGCCAATCATAAAGAAGAGTGTTACTGTCAGTACTAAACCAGCTTTGTCCAACTTAGAAACAGCATCAGCTCCTTCAACTCCACAAGAAACTGAGAAAGAAAGAGGGAAACAGTTATCTGCTACTAATGAACCAACTCAATTAAGCCGTAATGCTGGAGTGGATACCCCACCCAACATGTCTAACTTAAAGAAAACGGTTATTGTCAACAGTAAACCAGTTTTGTCCAACTTAGAAAAGGCACCAGCTTCTTCAACTTCAAAGGAATTAGGGAAAGATAAAGGGGAATCATTGCCTAATAACAAAACTAAGGAAACGACTTGGGCAACGAGTAATAGTAATGTCGATGTTTCATCCAAAGTAATCTTAAAAAGGATAGTTGCTGCATATTCAGAAACAGCACCAGCTATTTCTGCACCAGAAGAGACACAGAAAGGAAGAGAGAAAGACAATGACTATGGAGCTGTTCCTCAAGAAACTTTTGATGAGAAGAATATATCCAAAACCCAACCTACAAAAGAAGAGAATAAAGAGGACAAAAACTGTATGGAAAAGTTGCGTACATCACCCGTCTCTGAAAAAAGTATATTTTCTTTGAAGACACTTCTTGCAGCTTTACCTAGACGAAAGAAGTTTTCAACTGATTTGTTCAGTAAGAAGTATGGATTTACTTTCAATGATCCTCTTGTCATTGAGAAGAAATGGAGAAGCAAACAATGGAAATCTTCCCAACGTAGAGTAAAATCTAAAATATTTTATGAGAATAAGCGGTACTCGATTGATAAATATCGTGGGTGGATCTTTTTGGATGAAATGATACACTCATGTGTGTTAAGTGATGATAGGCCATTTGTAGATGTACTTGGAGGTTGTCGTTCCAATTGCAGTCAAGATAATGATCAAGAAAAGGTCAGTCTGCAGCTAGATGACCAGTACAAGAAAAGCTTATACTATTTGCTTCCTCTTTCATCTGAATAAGATCTAAAACACTCATTGATCATGCATAAATTTTGATGATTTGACAGAAATTCTATAAATCAAACTTAGCACCTTTTTTCAAAAGAACTGGCATTAGTATTGATTAAAATGAGTTAGTCAAGTTGTTGAAAGCAACAGGTGCAAATGGCAGTTTACATGCTTATTGCTGTGTGATATGCTGTTTCACAATTACTAGTAGAAAAAAATTCCATTTAGCTGTGTGTTCTCTCTTCAAAATTATTGCATCTTTTTAAAAAAAATCTCTAATATGTTTCCTCATTACGATTTCAGCTCCCGGATACTGGTGATCATACACAAAGTCAAAGAGACAAGGATTCTATCGAATCGAAAAAACCAGAGTCCAGCATAAGACATAACAATATATCTATTCCTGGACCTGCCGGGCAGGTTTTGTTTCGACTTCAATATCCATCAGTTTATTAAACAAAACTGTACTTGGAACATGTAAAGAGTATTAAAGTTGGCCAAATATTTACAGGTAATGAAGATTGCAGTCATGGTAGGCTTTGGCGTCCTTGTATTCCTTACAAGACAGAGAAAATGAAGGTACTTATAGTTGCATTTTCTAGTTTTCTGGTCTTTTTTGAAGTAAGTAATGCATTGATTTATTTATTTTTTTAATGCATTGATTGTATGCCTTTCTTTTCCTTTCATTTCGAGTTTTTTTCTTTATTCTGTAATTAGTTCTACGGACTGGGATGAATATTGATTCTTAAAATCTCATATTATGCAGATCATACAGCCAATGTAGTTCACCAAAAAAATACAGCCAATGTTGATTTTGGGGCCAGCGTAGGATTAATATCTATATAAAAACATCAAATTTACGTGTATGTAAACATATATAAAACTACTTTGTGCTAATGTAAATCCATTTTTGTGTTTATTCATTTTTTTGTTCTTTTGACAAGAATTAAGATAATAGTATCAGGAAAAAAAGAATGATAAAGAAAACTACTAATGAAGTAATGATACACAAGACTCGAATGAAAAAGGAAAAACATAGCTATTGACAAATTTCAGTGGATTATTGAGGTGAACCAAACCAGTACTTCCAACTAGACTAAATACATCTAGATAATACTTAAAAGGCACAGTAACATCAAGAATGCGTCGAAGCCCCGTACACATAACCATAGACTGGTAGTAAATTGTGATAATGATAAAAAATACTTATGATAAGTTTTATAAGAAAATCCCATCCCATGTCAAATTCCATGCAATAGTTATAGTACTAATACGAGTAGTTTTCTTACAGAGTTAAGTTGCTATGGTTTTACACCCCGTGATTGTACAGAAAATCACAAATTATAAATGCAATTAATTTAATATTATTTTGGTATTGTATTATGCCAAATGCTAACGGTGCCCCCGGAGAGTCAGATAACACTATTATATTCAGTGGCGGATCTTGATCAACTATTTAACGGAGGCCGAGTAGACAAGTTACAAGTTTAACTGTAAAATTTTAAATGATAAATAAAAAATTAATAGATTCACATTAAATTTGAATATATTATTGTCAATAGCTACAAGAAGTTGTAGATAATGTAATTGCTCTAAATCTCAATCTTTCAATTTTTAAGCAGTATTGTCCATTTATTTGTTTGACCATTATCGGATCTTCAAAATATTGGAAGAATAGCTTATAATTAAGTGAGTAGATTTTTAAGAAATTGAAAAATAGTTCATTAGTAACTAAATCAATTACCAAATAGCTTTCTTAAATCACAACAAGAAGAAAAAATTAAAGTAGGTACACTTGACTTTTATTATTGTTAGGGATGATTAGAAAAAAAAAAGAAGATAGGAACGATATATGTCCAAAGATTACGGGAAAATAAAAAAGGTAAAAGGCATTAAAATAAAGAGAATTTGAGAAGTGTAAAACAATGTGCTGAGGGGGGTTTCGAACCCCGTACGCTTGTCATGTTGTTTCACAACATTTTCCACTGAGCCAACTTAATTATCACGCACTCAACTGCAGCTGGGTTATTGTATTTCACTAAGTAAGGGGGGTCAGGCCCCGGCCCGCCCTTATGATAATCCGTCACTGATTATATCTTACCTATATTAATCCTAGTCTCAAAATAAATTACTTTTTAAAAAGAAAATACCTTTTAGTACTCAGAATAAAAAAGGAATAGGTTTTTTTTCTTTTTCTACACCAAAAAAAGAATAGGTTTACTGTTTCATGATTGACGGCAACTCTACAAAGGATTGGTGGCTTCACGGTTTTGGATTGTTTGAAGAACATTCATCTTAGGCATACCACAGATGAATGTGAATCTCATAAATTCTCATATTCGACTACGTAAAATGTGAGTCATATGATTCACATATGTACTTGGTCAGTATCAAAGTATTTCCCCTTTTTTCTCTTTCTTTTTGTGCCATGATTGAGTTTGCAACTATGATAGAATTTACAATACCTTGTAACATTAGCTTAGACTTGGCTACTGTAAACAGGTAATCAAGAGTTTGAGCAACTTACACTAATCTTGATTTAAGAATAGGATAGAATATCCTAGAGAGAAATAGAGAGAATAGAGAAGAGAGATAAAAATGTGTTTTTTTCTAAATGAGTTTGATTACTATACACAACATCTAGAGGTATTTATAGAAAATTAGTTCCAACTAATTTTCTCGCCAAGAGATTGTTACAACAAAATAACATATTATAACCAAGCTACTGTTACATTCCTCCCTCCTTAAAACAAAACTAGTCCTCTAGTTTGCTATAGCATAGAAACAATAAAAGAAAATCCTTTACAATTCTATAGTCAAGGAATGACAAAAGAAGGAAATTGTTTCTCAAATTCTTCAGCAACTTCCCAAGTAGCTTCTTCAATTCTTATGCCTTCCCATTGAATGAGATACTATACTTGAACCACATTGTGATGTTTGCCTACCCTTCTATCCAAAAGAGCAAGAGGTTGTAAAGACATATCCTTTGACTGACCATGCAACCAGGAAGGAATATGAGCCACTGCTGGCAAAGGGCTTCTAAAAGCCTTCAGCTGAGAAACATGGAACACAGCGTGTATGGCTCCATAATCAGGTAGTTTAAGCTTGTAAGCTACTTTCCCTAATGCTGCAATGACTTCAAAGGGGCATGCATACTTTGAAGATAACTTTTCGGGTTTTTCTATGATATACCCCTGTGTTTTTTTAAATTCTATGATATACCCCTAATTTTTTTTTATTTTACACTGTACCCCTGTGTTTTTTTAGTTTTCTACATAATACCCCTACGTTAAATGAACGTAACGTTTACCGTTATCTCTTTGCATTTCTGGGCTTCTCTCTCAACCCTCCTCTCGCCAGCCCCCAGCTTAGCCCCCCCCTCCCCTTCCACCCCCCGCAACCACCATGACCGCCGCCATCCCGGGTCCTCCACACCCGTAACCACCATACCACCGCAACCACCAATTTTTTTATATAAATCAAACCAGATTCAATCGTGGGGGTCATGGGAAATCGAAGGGGTGGGGTGGGGGCAATGGGAAATCGAAGGGGAGGGGGTAGGGGGCTGCGTAAGCGAAGGGGAGGGGGGGGCGTGGGAAATCGAATGAGAGGGGGGAGCAACGGGAAATCGAAGGGGAGGGGGTAGGGGCTGCGGGAAATCGAAGGGGAGGGGGTGGGGACGCTACGGGAAATCGAAGCGTATGGGGTGGGGGGTTGGGGGGGGAGGGGGGTTGGGGGTTGCGGTGGAGGAGAGGAGGAGGGGGTCCGGGCAGGGGAGGGGGTTGGGGCTGCGGCGGTGGAGGGGGAGCCGGGGTGAAGTGGATTGGGATGGGGAGGTTTGGGTGGGAATTCAAAAATGTTTAACGTCCGTTTTCATTAATACACACTAGGGTTACTATGTAGAAAACTTAAAAAACACAAGGGTACAGTGTAGAATTAAAAAACATTAGTGGTACATTATAGAATTTTAAAAAACACAGGGGTATATCATAGAAAAACCCTAACTTTTCATTGTACAAAGTCCTCAAAGTAATCTGCCTATAAGGATGTAATTTCAACCACACTCAATTTCCTACTACAAAGCTTCTCTCTAATCTCCTTTTATTTGCCTGGACCTTTTGTCTGTTTTGCGCTCTCTAAAGATGGAATTATAACTATTTGATCATAGCATCTCTCTTTTGTAGAGACCTATCTGCTGCTGCTACCTTAGTTTCACCAGGAAGATATGGGAGATATAATGGGGGTGGCTGTTTATAATGGGGGTGGCTGTTTATTAACTACTTCCTCCGTTCTTTTATTATTGCAACATTTCCCTTATTTGGAAGTTTCATATTAATTGCAACATTACTAAATTTGACTATATTTTTTCTCTTTCTCTCTCCTTATCACATGGGTCCCTTTTTTCATCTCTCTCTATCTCTCTCATCTCCTTAAAAAATGTGCAATCCCTACATGTTGCAATTATTAAAGAGCGGAGGCAGTATTTCATAGGGTGTTGTGTGAATTAAGGTGTGGTAGTTTCCACCACTCAGCAAGATTATCACAACACATGCATCTAAGGAAATTCTCCACGCATTTCTTAACAATTTCAGTCCGACCATGCATCAGTTTCAGGATAGTAAGCTAAAGAAAGCAACAAACTAGTACCTTGATAGTAAAGAGGGCTTGCCAGAACTAGCTAATAAAGACAGGATCCCTGTCATTCGCAAGGGAGTGAGGCTAGCCTTGGAGCTTGAAAACTGAATCCAAATACACTTGTGCCACTACCATGGTCGTGTAAGGATGTTGTAAAGCCATAAAATGCCCATATTTGCTCAGTCTCACTACTAGAATCACCTCATTGCCTTGAGACTTGGCTAAACCTGTAATAAAGTCAATAGAAATATCAACCCAAACTGCTGTAGGCAAGGATTGTAACAATCCAGGTGAGGCCACAGTTTCATTTTTATTAGCTTGGCAAACAGAATAATTTCTCACAAAACTAGTAACAAATTTTGTCATGCCCCTCCGAAAGAAGAGAGATTTAACCCTTTGAAAGGTTGCATCTCTACCAGAATGTCCTCCTTGACCTGAATCATGGAGCCATTTTTTAAATTGTCATCTGGGCCTACTACCAGCTTATGCTTCTTTCTTATAACCCATCAACATAAGTGAAATGGGAAATCTGAACTCCTTGCTGCAACTGAGAAATGTGATGTAATAGATTGACATCCAAATCATAACACTGTTGAATAAGGCCCTGTTCTTTTGAACTTATTTTGGCTGAACTGAACTGAACTTATTTTATTTTTCTTTGAACCGAACTTATTTTTTTTGAACTGAACTTATTTTTACTTATTTTTCTTTGAACTGAACTTATTTTTGATGAACTGAACTTATTTTTACTTATTTTTTTGAACCGAACTTATTTTTACTTATTTTTTTGAACTGAACTTATTTTGGCTGAACTGAACTTATTTTTGCTTGAACTAAACTGTATTAACATAATATTATCAATACTCATTATTATAATAGTCAATAAATATTAACATAATATTATCAATACTTATTATTATTATTTTTTTATTATTTTATAATAATAAATAATAAATAATAATAATAAATAATAATAAATAATAAATAATAATAAATAATAAATAATAAATAATAAATATAATAAATAATAAATAATAAATAATAAATAATAAATAATAAATAATAAATAATAATAATAATAAATAATAATAATAATAATAAATAATAATAAATAATAGTAATAATAATAAATAATAAATAATAAATAATAAATAATAAATAATAAATAATAAATAATAATAAATAATAAATAATAAATAATAAATAATAAATAATAAATAATAAATAATAAATAATAATAATAATAAATAATAATAATAATAATAAATAATAGTAATAATAATAAATAATAAATAATAATAAATAATAATAATAAATAAAAAATAATAAATAAAAAAAATAAAAAAAATAAAAGAATAAAAGAATTAAAAAAATAAAAAATAAAAAATAAAAAATAAAAAAATAATAAAAAAAAATAAAAAAATAATAAAATAAAAAAATAAAAAATAGAAATTCATCATTATTATAATTATAATTATAATATTAATAATAATAACAATATTAATAGTAATATTGAAAATAAAAGTAATAATTACAACATTAGATAAGACTGTACTTATTTTTGCTGAACTGAACTTATTTTTGCTGAACTGAACTTATTTTTACTTATTTTTGCTGAACTGAACTTATTTTTACTTATTTTTGTTGAACCGAACTTATTTTTGTTGAACCGAACTTATTTTTACTTATTTTTGCTGAACTGAACTTATTTTTGCTGAACTGAACTTATTTTTACTTATTTTTGCTGAAAATAAGTCCAAAAGAACAGGGCCTAAGACTACTTAAATTAGAGTCCAGGACTGATAATGCAAGATAAAGCACTTCATATCCGGATACTCTAGAAAGAGCATCATCTACTACATTCTCACTTCCACTTTTCTAATGGATAACATAGTCAAAACCCATTAGCCTAGACAACCAGAATTGCTAAAATGGAGTAGAAATTTTCTGTTGCAACGGCCACTTTAGACTCTTCTGGTCAGTCCTGATGACAAACTGTTGTCTTGATAGAAACCGCTCCCATTTTTGCACAGCTGTAATCACAGCCAACAACTCCTTCTCATACACATGTAGCTTTTGTCATCTAGGCCTTAATGCTCTACTTAAGAAAACTAATGGATGTCCTTGTTGCATGAGCACAACTCCTATACCAAGATCTTGGAAGCATCGGTCTCAATCTTAAAGGGTAACGAGAAGTCAAGTAGGGCCAAAACAAGAGCAGAACTCAAAGCCTGCTTAAGTTGTTCAAAAGCTTCAGTATCAGCTGGTGACCAAAGAAATTCTCTTTTCTTTAACAACTAATGCAAAGGTTTACTAACCTAAGCATAATTCTTGACAAATTTCCTATAATACCCTGCCAAGATAAGAAACTCCTTAAATATTTCACATTCTTAGGCACGGACCATTTCTGTACTGCAGCTACGACCTCCTGAGAGTCAGTTACTACCCCTTTTCTAGATATGAAGTGCCCCAAATAATCCACCTTGTCCGTGGCAAAAGAACACTTGCTCTCCTTAGCAAATAATGTATGTTGCTTCATAAGCACAAATACTTGCTCAAGGTGTTGGAGATGAGCTATAACATCTACACTGTAAATAAAAATATCATCAAAAAACACCAAAATACATATCCAAGGAGAGATTTAAAGATGTGATTCATCCAACTCTAAAAAGAAGCATGAGCATTAGTCAAGCCAAAAGGCATAACTAAGAACTCATAATGACCATGGTGAGTTTTAAATGCAGTTTTGTAAACATCATCCTTGTGCACCCTTAACTGATGGTAATAAACCCTTAAAACAATCTTGCCAAAAATAGTGGCTCCAGCTAACCCATCAATTAACTTATCTATCACATGGATTGGAAACATATCTTTGACAGTCTTTGCCTAGGAAGAGTTCCCTTCAGCTTCATAGGTCTTCCCCAATACTCAAGTTCCATCAATAAATTCCAAAAGTCCCACTTCACCACTCCTAAGTGACTAAGCGTATATACCAAGGACCATGTCACAGCTGCCCAAATGTATAAGTAACACCTCAGAAGCAAATGATGTATTTTGCATAGTTCCGTAAAATTTTTGCAAACAGACCGGCAAGCAAGATTATTACCATCGCCACTTTGGCGACTGAGGAGCTATAGTTTCCAAAAAGTAAGATTCAGGCAGGAAATGGTATTGTTGCAGCATAATGGATCTCATATTTTCAAACTCATTAATATAAGATTCCACATATTATTTTTGCTCAAGTTTATTCTACTTCATCTGAATCTTGCAATAAATCAAGTACAAAGTCAGTCCATTCTACATTCATTTTTACTGCTAGATAACTTGACACCCAATTTTTTTGCCTTATCAATCACATTTAAACAAGCCAAATCTCCTTTCTAGTCTTCAGGTATTTTGCATAATGTGAAAATACTTGTTACACTTCTTTATCCACATTCTAACATTTGAACCATCAAATTTTGGAAAATCAAGTTTTGGCACGTACCCCTGAACTCCTCTTGTGGAATGAAATCCATTATCAGTGTGCCTAGGAGATGCTTCTGAGTTCCTGGATACCTTTGCCTCCTTCAATTTGTCACCAAGATCAGTCACCATTTTCAACATTGCTTCTTGAAACTCCAAACTCTTCTGTGATTGCATCTCCAGACTCCAATTGTTGCTCAAGTAACTTCAATTGTTCCTCCATTGCTTGCACCCTTCTTGTAACTGCAGGAGACAGTTTTGAACAACTTATTTAAAGAAAAAATTCCATAATTTGGGTTAATCAGTTCATTGAACACTTAAAGCTCAATGTAATTGACTAATAGTGGGAAATTTTGAGTCAACATCAACTGTTTAGCTCTGATACCAATGTAATAGTAGCTTAGAATTGGCTATTGTAAACAGGTAACCAAGAGTTTGAGCAACTCAAACTAATCTTGATTTAAGAATAGGATATAATATCTCAGAGAGAAATAGAGAGAGACAAGAATGTGTTTATTTTCTGAATGAGTTTGATTACACAACATCTAGAGGTATTTATAGAAAATTAGTTCGAACTAATTTACCCGCCAAGAGTTCGTTACAACAGAATAACAGATTATAACCAAGCTATCGTTACATACCTCCTGTAATATATAGATGATGATGGGCGGGTTATTTTATTTTGTTGATGTTGTTGATGATTGCATATTGTTAACGCTAATAGATGATGATGATTGATTGGTGGGTTTAATTTTATTTTCGAACCGAGAATATTGCTTGCTATAGTTATACAATGGATAAGTCTGTATATGATAGATTCTTTTTCTTTGAGGTGCTTGTTCTTACAATCGTAAATGGATCGAATATGACTAAAGCCTTGCTCTCTTTAACTTACATAAAATTGGTTATAGTAAAATCGTTTTTGATATGTAAAAATCTATTTTAATCATCAATAATCAGAAGTGCATAATAGATCAATAATAGTGAAATACTGCGATTTAGTTTTAATTTGCAAAAATCAGTTGTCACCGGTAAAAATATGGTTTAACAATAGTTTTGAGAAATACAAACTAAGCAATGAAAAGTTACTTTTGCCAATATGGTTGTCCGTTATTAGTTTACCCCGCTTCTTTTTTCTGTTTTTGGAATAGTCCCACCAATCGTTTATTACTTTATCTTTACCTTCTCACTATACTTTTCTTGGCCCACAACATTAACTTTAATACAATATGTCAATAAATTAATACTTTTGTTCTCTTTCCTTCTACGACCCACATACCTATTTCTCCTAAAACTTTGTGCCAAAAGAAGTGGGTAATAAACTAATAAAAACCGGAGGGAGTATGTTAGTACGCTATTGCTTGATTTTGTTTTTCTTCTTTTTTCTTTGGTTCTAGTTTTTAGAATTTCTTTATAAGTTCTACATTCAAGAATATTATAATACTAACATAGCTCTTTGTTAATATGCACTCTTTACTTAACCAAAAAATAATAATATCAATATGGGATTCCATATATTATGCCTAATTTTACTATTTAAAATTCATTACTCCATTAAATACTTAGAAAAAGAAACTACAAAACAATAATATATCTCCATAGCATGAGTATATCTTCTTATATATCATGATAATACATATTTACACACGTGCATTGCACGCTAGTTGAGGACTACCTGATAGGCTAAAGTCGTATCACCTAATAAAAGATAAATCTAAAGTCCACTAACTGGGTAGTCAAGGAAGTCAGGATCGAATCCATAGGGAGATAGCTATACTATTATGTCTGAACTCTAATATTAAACTAACTTAATCAGATAATTAGAGTTGGTTTACTGAACTAATTGCAAATAATCAAATCAAGAAATCAAATAAGGGAAATACTAGGGAAGCGGTTCACCATGTTTGCAATTCGATCAGGATCTCAAGAATGATAGAAGAAACTGAATAAAACAATATGACTGGGGCACATGTAACTTCTCTCAAACATTACCTCCTTTGGAGCTCACTAATCCTCTCTCGCATGGTCATAGATCGCTAATCCTACTATTGAGAGCCTATGCAAAATCCTACCTCTCGGTCTATAACTTGTATGACAATAATAATCAGACATATTTGGCCAAACTTGCATATTAACATAAATAACTCAATAGTAAGAATCAAACACGTTAACAAAGTAAGCAATCATTCATTCAATCCCTCATATGCATATATAGATCCCAAATTCCCTAGAAATTAAACTGCCCACTCATCATTGGGGAAAACACAATCATAATAAAATAAACAAACATGATGAAATAATAAATAATTATTAAAGGGGAATAATAAGAGAAGAGAGATAATACCAATTAAAGAACAAATCTTGAAAACAATTACTTCTATTGAAATCTTGAAAGTGCTTGAGAATGTAAAAATAGACCAAAGTGAAACTAGGGTTCTAGAGAGAAAAATAAAAACTAGTTCAAGAGATAATAATCTGAATAATCTCAAAAAGTCGTGACCTTTTCCCTACTTAATTACAAACTAGAGAAGATTTAATGAAAAACGCGTGAAAATCCCCGAAAAGTAATTCCCCCCGACGACACAGGCAACTCCGCCCGATCGCGGGGGAGGGGGTTGATAAAGATACTCGGGCAACTAGCTCGACAAAGGGGATGTATAACAAACAACGCCGCCCGATCGGGCCAACCAGCCCGACAGACCGGGCAGTTCACAATCTTCATTCTCTAAGACCCAAATGCTCATAAATTGTGATCATATGCACTTAATTAAGTTCCAAAGTCAGCAACAAGGACCTTCAAATCAAAGCTCGAACATGCCAAGCTGACAAAATCTTCCTCGATCAATTTATGAGAGCGTAGAATGAGGGAAAACCACAAAAACCTACACAATAACATGAGAAAACCACAACCACGTCTAGGGATAGATTGTTAATAGAATTAGCTCAAAGGAGCACAAATAACACCAAAAATGCTAAGGAACAGGGAGAAAAAATCATATATATATCACCACCCCTTACTTTCCCTTGTTTCGGATCCACCTTATTTCATATTTTATATATTTGTTTTTCATAAATTGCATATTTGAGTATTTCTATTTCCTTTGTAAATATTTTTCAGTTTTGCTTGTATTTAATTAAGACCCATTTCTACATTTTATAAGTGTTCTTTGAAGGTTTGATTAAATTAGACTTCTCATTTTACCTTTTAAATCTCAAGATGCAACCAACACAAGGCTTAGAGCATGAGTGATGAATAAAAGAAGGCAAAAGGAATTTGATAAAGCAAAGTTCATAAAGTGCATTTCACTATCTACACAAAGGTCCACTTAAAAAAGGCATGTCTCCTATAATAGACATCATTTGGCGGTGATTTAAGTGAAAGTCGAAGCTCATCTCTCTAGCGACTGGTCACTTTGCTTGATTTCGATAAAAAACAAAGTACTTATGACCATTTAAAGTTGGATTATGCTAATAGAAAAGGTTACCCGTTAGAGCACTTGTCTTGCTCGTCCAAGCCCTTTTTTGCTTCCAAAAACCATCATGAAGATCTATACAACTCTTTCTAAATTGATTTCATTTTCAACATTCATTGAATCACCATTAACGAACTTGAGAGCGTCCTTATTGCAACCCCATTTTTCCTTTAGGAATATTAAACCAATTATCTCCAACTGTAATAAGGAATCATCAAGGGGTCGGGAGCTACTTGAGAGCCAAAATAAGGAGGGGGGTCATAGTAAACCGTATGAGATTTACAATTAGGCATATAAGGCGAATCATTTGAATTCTTGGCAAAATTTGTAGAATTTTGAGAAAAAGACATAAATATCATTAACCATTAGGATTCACCTCATTGCAATTAAAAATAATAATATATAGGAAGAAGGGTTAGGATCATGCATAATAGACTCACTAGTGGGAACATTTGACTCATCAAGGGAATTCATGCAGAAAATAAATTAGAAGAATCATGACAATTTGCAAAGTATTCAGATAATAGATATCCCTAGCTAACCACATATAAAAATGGCAAGCTACATCCAAAGATGTAGCTCAAAATTAATAATCAAACATAATTTCAACTCCTCTATTATAGTTATATAACCCCTAATAAGTAATCTCACAAGCCTCCCAAAAAAACCGTAATCATGGTAATTTAGAGAGTTTTCTCAAGTCTATTATAGTGCACCTAAAAAGGTTTACTACCATATTGGGGAAAACAGGCAGTTGCCTTTTATTTTAAATAAAGAAAAAGAAAATAGAAATAAAGGGAAGAAGGTATTTATATATATAAGCTTATATGACACGCTTCAACAAAGAGATAAAAAGTTAAAAACAAAGTTTTGGTAAAAACCTAGATGAGAAAAGGTGAGTGCTCGGATGGACCCTATTGTTGCTCCAATAACTTTCCTATTTGATCGTCCTAGACGAGCAAAAAGGTGCTCAGCCGAGCAAGACAAATGCTTGGACAGCCAACCCTTCCAACTTCAAATGGTCATAACTACTTCATTTCTTGTCGAGATCAAGCGTATGACCAGTTGTTGGAAAGCTATCGAGATAGGCTTCGTTCAAAATCACCATCAAACAATAGTTAGTTAGGAAGATATGCCTTTTTGAAGTGTACCCTTATGCAAATAATGAAGTCCACTTTTGTAATCTTTGCTTTATCAATTTCCTTTTGCCTTCATTCCTTCATCACTTATACTCTAAGCCTTGTTCTTGCATCTTAGGTCTTCCATAGGTGATTAAGAATTCTAATCTAATCAATCTTTTAAAGAACACCAATAAAATGCAGCAAAGGTCTTTAAAACAAGCGAAAATAACAAATATTTACACAAGAGATACAAGTACCTGAAAGATGCAAAATAAATGTATAAAATATGAAATAAGGTGGGAAATGGATTCAAAATAAGAGGGTTTTTTTTTTTAAAAGGTACAAGTATTGTGAATTATTGGGCTACCTATCTCAGGCATGGTCCAACCCGATATTGAAACTAATCCTAAACCCCCCTCCCACCCTATACCCCAAATTGATGATATTCCCAAAGATTAAACCATGGTCCTCCAAGAAAATAAGAGGTTTAGAAGATATAAACATCACTCAACATTTGGCGGCAAGTAATGGAATATGTGGTGTTAGTTGCTAATGAGATGAGAAATGCAATGATAATTGGCAAGGACATCAATTAGATTTGGAATCGGGACCAATACTGGTCTATTTGATCTAAGGAGTGACGAATCAGACCCGGATGTGGTGGAATAAGTTCTAGTTTTGATTACCCAATTAGTTTCCTGAGTTGTAAAGCCCTTCCATATGCCATGTGTTTATGTGCACATGTCAATGGTTTAGTGGTTGGTTGGAGGAGCTAATGAGATGAGAAAAGCAATGATGATTGGCAAATCCAAATTTGAAATCGGACTAACTAGATATGAGTAGTGAGGAATAAGTCTAACTAGATATGAGTAGTGAGGAACCGAACTCGAACTCGTTAGGAATTAATTCCGGTTTCAAGTTCTCAATCAACTTGTCAATTTTTTTGCACATTATTTTTTCCAAGATAAACTAGGGAAAAACAAATATATCAATACTTTTACTTTTTATTATCGAAATCTCACCTGAGTTACTTAGTTATATTAAGTTTTTCAATACTTTAATTTATTTTAAAATTTCCAATTCTCATATATCATTTTTGTGTAGAAATTTCTAATTTTACTAAATTTGGGGTTGAGTACCCAGTTTCAAAATAGAATCTACTAGATACTCAGTTTTGCAACTGGCTCTAACAGGTACCCAATGGGTGCTGGGCTCACAACATTGAGATCTAAAACCCGAATTAAGACCAATTACAAGGGGTTCAACTTTTTCAAACCCGAAACTAATCCCGATTTCAAACCTGAACTGAAACCCATCTCAATTTCGAACCCGACATATATTGACCATTTTCGAATCCAAAATCGGATACACGATATTTCTTCTCACCCCTAGTTCCCTGCCCAAAAGGCTAAAACCCAAAATTACACTTCCCTTTTTTTTTTAAAAATATTTGCACTGTTTTATATATTTAGAAGTTGTATATTATTTGCAATGCTCACATTTTTGATAATATAATATCTCTTTTTCTCTCCTAGTACAGGTTGTTTACTCCTATTAATACCATTTAGTAAACAAATTTCTCTCTCCATAGGACATGGAGGTTTTTTTTTTTATCTGTCTATCGGTGTCTTCTTACGAGTTCTTTCACATAGTAGTATTTCAACATTGCGATTTGCGAGTACTAAGTTACAAAAGAAGTATTGTATATAATAATCATTTTCTAAAAACTAACCCGTTCGGCATCACTGTATGTTTCCAGTTTTTGGTTTTATGAATATAAAAGTCATATGATATAAGGGGTATAATAAACTTAAAATTAGTCATATTCTTACTAAACATGTCAATTTTAAAACCGACAATGTAAAACCGGAAACTACTTTTTCTGGTTTCCATATTTTTGTTTTTGGTTTTCAAAAAAACTGAAAACTGGAAACAGAAAACAATAACGAACGAGCCCTAAAATCGCAAAGTTTGGTTTATTCTATTAAGCAATAAACCCTAAGGCCTAAACCCCAGGACGCCCTTCACAATTACAATTTGCAGACAACCCCCTCTTCCTCTCTTCCTCTCTTCCTCCGCAGCAGCAACCACACCATTGTTAAAACCTTCAACCATCTAAAACAAAAATGGTTCGAAGCATAAAAAAACCCAAAAACCCAAAGAGAAAGAAGAGCAAGGTTACATTTTTCCCCTCTTCTCTCTTCCATCTTCATCGATCAATTTAACTTATGTGATTGAAGATGTTTGTGTGCATTTTTTCAGGTTCCCAAAAATGGCGAGGCGTCATCATCAGCTCCTCCGCTTTTGCAGCCGGCACGAGTATGGCAACCAGGTGTTGATTCTTTAGCAGAAGATGAAGAGCTTCAGTGCGACCCTTCTGCTTACAATTCTTATCACGCCTTCCATGTGGGTTGGCCTTGTTTGAGGTAATCATTTTTCCTCTGTTTTTATTTTATTTTATTTTATTTTACTAGGATCATGATGGTTGAACTTGATGAAGAAAGAGAGTGGGGAAAGTTGAATATTGAATGTTTATGATATCAGAATGAATGATGATTTGTAATGTTCTCTATTTTTGTGTTCGTTGTTAGGGAATCTGTGTAATCTATTAGGTAGTGTTTGGAAACTTGTATTTCATTTTAAAGCTAGTGTTTGGCAAATACTAAAAAAGTTTAAAATTTGGAATTTCAATTCTACTGCATTGTTTGGGAAGTTACTAGAATTTTAAGCTAATATTTGAGAGATTTCTAGTGACCTTAAACAAAGCCAAAAAGGGGAAAGAAAGGGATTCCGATGCAGGTAATGTATTCAACAAGATCAAACACTAATTCGGAAAGGAGAATTCAATCAGATAATTGAAGTGTATGATCTTTTGTGATTTGATGCATAAGATGATGAGGAATTAGATTATAAAGTCTAAATCTCGCTCCAAAAAGTTAAAAGAAGGAAAATCATTTTACACCATAATGATTGGCCGTCCTCACTTTCCCATGCAAATAACAAACATAAACTCTTCAAAACAGTTGGAGTGAGGAATGGATATTTATCACAAGAGTAGGTTTTTCCATGAGTAAATTGAGATTTAAAATAATTGGCGGTCCTTATACTGTGCTTATCTTCATCTTCGTCGTAGTGGTGCTGGCGACGATGTTTTCGAATGCTTTGGATCTTGAAGATAAGGAGATACAATAAGGAAAAAATTATCTAAAGAGATGAAGAGAAGAATCGGAGAGGTGAGCATCAATAGAGGAGAGAGAATTTCGTGGGGGAGATGATAATTGATATTATCGTAGAGACTGAGAAGGGAAACTCCAGAGTAAAGAAACTAGGAAATAGGAAATGACAGAGTTTTAGAGTGCATTTCGAATTACTGTTTTGGTCCCTTTTTATTATATACTCCCTCCGTACTCCAAAGGATTTGCCATTTCTCCTTTTCAGTTTTCTAATGCACGTTTTGTATCATTAATATATCTAATTACATATTAGTAAAAGTTATGAAAGTTTGATTTTCGTAATCTACTCAGTGAGATGAATCAAACAAGATCCCTTACGACTATGTTTTTTCTTATATATTGGAAAAAATTTAGAAGATTATCTTTACTTATGAACAGTGTCAAGATTACGAATGGGAAATTCTTTGCGGGCCGGAGGGAGTACATGGAATTGGGTTGATTCCAAATGCAAATCCTATAACTTCCCAAACACCTCATTTTGATTTTCAAACAAATCCCAAACAAGCCATTGTGGTGTTTCAGTTGTTAATTTATCCCTCCGTACTTAATAGACTTTCCATTTGCTTTTTGCACGGTTTTTAAAACATACTTTTGATTGTTTAATTTTCAATTATGAATAAGATTAGGCATTAGTATGTTTCCTATTGTACATTGTTTGAGAGTTTATGGTCAAAGTTTACAAAGTTTAATTTCGGAAAAATAAACGGGATGTCTATTACGGTACGGAGGGAGCATATATTGTGCGAATTCATTTAACAGATTTGGGAGCTGAAAACTTGGTGTGTTCGTTGATTATGTTTTTAACTTTATTACTAGACCCTTTTTCTGGGGTCTTTGCCCTGAAAAAAATAATTTCTCGAGGCTTTCATTAATTGTGTTTGTGATTAATTTTGCAGTTTTGATATTGTTCGTGATTCTCTAGGGTTGGTTCGATCCGAGTTTCCTCATACTGTTTTTGTTGTCTCCGGTACTCAGGTGAGTTCCCTTAAATGTTTCATTAAGTGTTATCAGATACCTAGTGTTCTAGCAGAACTTTTATCCCAACTTGAATGGCACTCACGGACCTCTTCTGGTTGCTGCCACCCCCTTCCTTCGTTGACCATTGACCTTGATTTGCAACTCTGAATTGGGAGTTCTTGACATTGTAAGTTTCCACTTCCAGTAACATGAATTTGGAGTTCTATACAACGTGTTTATAATTGCATGGGACTTTGGTTGTTTTTCAGTTATATTCTATCTATGGCTTCCACGAAATAAGAAAGTGAACCTTAGTTCCACTTGAATTTTTGCATGGTTTTATTGAGAGGATGAGAGACATATATTTACTTCTTAAAAAACAGAAAGGAATATTGTCAGAAGAAGAGGGATATTTGTTTATCTGATATTATTTATGGTTCTGAAGTTGGAGAAGCTTCTGGTTCCCTCTAAAT
The DNA here is from genome assembly GCA_947646795.1 of Beta lomatogona. NCBI lineage: Eukaryota > Viridiplantae > Streptophyta > Magnoliopsida > Caryophyllales > Amaranthaceae > Beta > Beta lomatogona. Next base: position 146,296 of record CANSNZ010001290.1, read on the forward strand.
TAGCCTTGTGCATCTCTAGAAAAGACTTTGGGTTATAAGAAATGGGAGATATTTGTACTGATTTGTAGAATGCCATTTTATCATTATATGGAAGCTGAAGAAAATTCTATTGGGTTTTAGATAAGGAGCAAAGCAATAAAGTTGTGTTACCTGTCAAAGCTAAGTAGTACATATTATCATATTAAGGCAGAGGCAGGCATGATTTTCGTTTCTTTTTGCATTGTGATAGATTACTGTAGTAGTTACATAGAAAGTCATGTTCAAGCTGTATGTTTATGTGTATGTGCGACCATGGTCTTTAAATTTGAGATTGATCAATATTGAGAAGAGTCTGAAGAGGTTATACATGACAATGGACCAAAGTTTATTCCAAAAGGTTTTACTTGCGGTAGTAAGCACTAAGTAGATATGAATAAGATATAACATAGTGGACAATAATGGTCAAAACATTGTTCATAGGTAGTCAAAAACCACAAATAGTATTTCCTTTTTCTGTGATGGTGCTCATTATGGCGATTGAAGTAGGCTAATATAGGTTGCAATGTTGCATGTAATGGCACCAATTGTTATACTGATTTGGTAAGTTGGCTATGCCTATTTTGGTAATTTTGATTTACATGCTACAATGTGTAAACAAATGGTTCTTCCTCCATCACTTGGAGAGGGAAATATTTGTAATTTTTGTTAGACATAAAGGATATGCAAATATGCAATATGGGGGAATATATTGTTTTCCCTTCTGTTGGCAAGCTTCGTGCTGTTCACGATTATGTCCCTAAGCACTTATCACCTGGTTGAGCTCACAACTTTCTGAGAGTGTAATCTTGGTCAACTATTATGATTTGCTTAATCTGCACGAATTTTGGTTACGAGATGAAGTTTTAGCTAATGTTGTGGACTCAGCTAGAGAGGTATGGAAGGAGGAGAATGATCAAGGCTTGCTTATTTCTGGACAATGATGTGGACATATCTTGGAATGCTCGTAACATTATGGTTTTTGCAGTGAACCTGAACGCCTTTTGAGAAAAGGCTCTTTTGCTGGAAGATATAGGGAAGACAGTAAGGATGGGAAAGTAAAGATTGAAGGACAAACACATTCAGTTTACATTTTCTTGAAATTGCACAATGAATTGGTGGTTTCTGGAAGCTTGGGATGAAATCAGGGGTTATACACAAAGGGGATAATGGAGAATAAAGCTTGTGGTACTGGTGTTTGTTTTTTAGTGAATCACAATAAATGCGGAAGCAAAGGCAGTTTTATTTGCTTCGGAAAAGAGTCATACACCTGGGGGCCTCACGATCAGAGGCTACAAGTGACAGTCTGTTTAAATAGAGTTTACATTGGTTTTGATTAAAGAAAATTTCAACATCTAGACCCTGTTATATTCATTTTTTATAATGATCTAAACTTTATATGGACTAATTATAATTTTGTTTTAACTCTCAAAACTTATAATTACTGATTAAAACAGATTTTTCCTGATTAAAGTGATTTCTTTTGATTGAAACCAAGTTCCACACATCAAAACTGATTAAAACCAAGCTGATGTGCTGCCAGACAAGGGGTGGACCAACAATAGGTTGCTAGAGCTTGATGATCTGCTGGCTTCTGATCTAATCTTTGCCTTTCAATAGTTAACAAAATTCTATTGTGCAACTTTGGCGCATCATCTTTAACCTGTAGTGTTAATGCATGGTGCTAGCGTGGTGCACGCCACTGTTGTCTTTGTATCATAGGATTTATACAAAAACTGATTCAGCAAATGGCTACTATAAACTTGTTGCCATTCTAGTTCAAGTTTGTTTTTCATATGTAAGCTTGCAGATCATCTGTTTCCTATAATATGGGTGTTATTCTTATGCTTTTTCTTGCAGGCAGACAAACCTTCATCAAATTCTATTGAAATAATCAAGGTATCAAACATATCTGGGAAAAGGAGAGAATTAGTACCTAAAAGGGAGGGCGATGGCTCAGACGTGGACAGTGATAGTGATGAAGATAGTGATGAGGATGAGCATGGATCAGGAGCACCTATATTGCAGGCAAGTCTTCATTTATGTTTCTTTTTTATGTTCTAGGTCTTTTCTTCGTGAATTTTTATGGTAAAAGTGCTGGTGATCACATTGTTATCAAGGAGTTATATGCCAATTTTTTTGCGTTCATAAATCCATTAAAGGTAAGTGTTTTTTATATGTTGCAGCTGCGCAAGGTGGCTCATCTCGGATGCATTAATCGAATCCGTTCTATGCCACAAAAACCTCATGTTTGTGCAACTTGGGGAGATACAGGTTATGTGCAGGTCAGTATTTAGTGAACGCAACTAAGATTCGATCTTACTTGCAAATTATTGGAATTTAGCGTTGTTTTCATAACTTGGTTATTTGAAATCTCCATATGCTGCATAGGTGTTGACTTTTATGCTGGTGTACTGAGATGTACACCCATTGGCACGCTTCTTGACTTGAGTCTTTGTATTAAGATTTGAGAACTTTTCTACAGGTCTGGGACTTAAGTGCTCATCTGAATTTCTTAGCTGATTCAGAACCAGACAGCAGTCGAGGTGAATCTTTTGTTTTCAATCAGGCCCCACTAAGTATGTTCAGACACAAAGATGAAGGCTATGCTATAGATTGGAGTCCCCTTGTTCCTGGAAGGCTAGTATCAGGTAACAATAAGATGACATTCGTCACAAATTAACAATGTTTATGTGCAGCTAACTGTTTGTTTGATGGATTCTTGATGATTTTTTTCACTAAATAAGACTAAAAAATTTTGCATGTGGTGTTGATTTGTATGAGAAGGTGATTGCCAAAGTTCTATTTATTTGTGGGAACCTGCATCTGAGACAAAATGGAATGTTGATAAAAATCCATTTGTTGGGCATGCTGCTAGTGTAGAAGATCTGCAGGTACACCTTTGTATTCTTAAGTTGTTAAGTATGGTATTTCTGTAAGCAGATCATAACAGGAGTTTGCTATAGAATTTTTATCCCGCAGTTTCGATGGAGATAATATGAGAATGGTAGATTTTCTGCTTAGTATGTTATTGTGCTCTTACCTGTTATAATGTGTTTCCTTACAGTGGAGTCCTACAGAAGCCAGTGTATTTGCTTCTGCCTCTGTGGATAAGACCATTGCAATATGGGATACTCGTTTGGGGAAATCTGCTGCAACATCCTTTAAGGCCCATGATGCAGATGTAAATGTAATCTCATGGAACAGGTTAACAAATCCTCTATCCTCTCTGTTATTCAGCTGATTATTGTAGCTACTCCCATATGTTCTGACTGATATAACACTTGCTTGGCATCAGGTTAGCTAGCTGTATGTTGGCATCAGGTAGCGATGATGGGTCATTTTCCATTCGTGATCTAAGAATGCTCAAGGTACACATGGTCTTGTATTCGATATGCTACTCTGACCTAAATATCCTTCTTTGGCAACATGGTAATTGATGCATACATAACTAAAGTCAGAACTAATTTTTGTTCGTCCTTTTTACTACAGCTGAATTGCCTCGTTTTTCTTATTTGTTTAGGGTTGATGCTTGAAAACCAATTCTGTACGACTAACATACTAGAAGTGATAAAGCTCACACATCTAGTGATGCTTAGTTCTATACGTCTCGAGTGAGCATGATGCAAATAATATAGCATGCAATGTAGCAATGAACCTTTGCAAATCAGTGTCTAATTTGTGGTATGCTTTGGGTACAATATAAAACTCGCTACCTAATTTTGTTAAGCTTTCCGAAAGCGTGTCTTCATATCAATGCACACATACCAAATTTACATGTTTCAGATTTCAATTTGTTGTGGGGTCCATGGGAGTGCCATCGCTGGATCAGCAATTAGGTAAAACAGTTGCAAACTTTTGAGGGTATGAGTCAACATTTCAGAAAGTCAAGTTATGAACAAGTTCGGTCGCTGTTTACTGGAATTTTTGAGATGTGGTTATTTGGGCTTTTTTTAAGTATCAAAAAGCAGGTTAAGGTGTGCCTTTTGTGAAGCTGTACACTATTTTGGGGCTGCATTCAGATGGGAATGCTTTAGTGCCTCATGAAACCAAACCTCGAGGTGGTAATTGCCTTGGCTGATTGCAGCATCACTTCTACGGCTCTACCTCCACTATACTCTAGTCAGGTGTACCTAGCTCTAGGTACACCCACCCATGACTATTTTCTTGGGATTTTCCCACTCGGCTAATCTATTCATTTCGAGTTCCAAATGAGCAAATGAGCCAAAAATAGCCGCTCTAGGTTCACCTAGGTGTGAGGACAAACACTATGGGCTTGTTGAACATATACCCCCTCCATCTCTAAAAGACGGCCCCATTTCTCTTCATTCACTTTTTTAAGAGTTGCATTAGGGTAGTAGGTAGATTTGCCCTTTAGCATGTTGGGAAGGGATAAAGTAGAGAGATTGTGGGGACAAGAAATGGGGCAATCTTTTGGGGAACAAACTAAAACGGAAAATGGGGCGATCTTTTCGGGATATACAAAGTAGCTTTTAGCAACATTTTTGTTAGTTTTTCGTTTTGAGTTCTTTAATGTGGTAAATTTTAGAAAATATATATTGGTATATAGCTTCTGAAAGCTTTTTCGTTAAATGAAAAATCTGGTTTGAATTCCGGAAAGCTTATTTCTTTTGCTAACATCAACTTAATTGTACCAAACATCTTTATGAATGGTTAAGATAGTACTATAGTAGCACACAAGCTGGTAAAGCTAATATACCGTTTTAGGAAGTATGGAAATGATTGATGGGTTTCAAGGTCGGGAATAGGATTTGCTCGGCAATGCCAAGAAGTGCTGAAAAGTTTCAAAAATGCTCCGCTAGTCGGGAATATCTCAGGCACTTTGAAACGTGTGCTGAATTATGTGAGGCGTTTGAATGGGTAACATTTCAAGGTTAGAAACGGGATTTGCTCGGAAATGCCGAGAAGAGTGCTGTAAAGTTTAAAAAATGCTACCCCCCAGCTGGAATTGTCTTGAGCATTTGGAAACGTGTGGGTTGACTTTTCTTAGGCATTTGAATGGGTAGAGTTTCAAGGTTGGAAGCCGCAATTGCTTGGAAATGCCGAAATTGGCGATGAGAAGTTTCATAAATCCCCCTCCCCATCTAGAAATGTCTCGGGCATTTGGAAACATGTAGGCTGACTTTTGTGAGGTGTTTGAATGGGTTGCGTTTTGAGGTCGGAAACGGAATGTGCTCGAAAATGCCAAGTGTGCTGAAAAGTTTTAACAATGCCTCTCGCAGTTGAGAATGTGTTGGTCATTTGGAAGCGTGTGGGCCGACTTTTGTGAGGCATCTGAATGGGTAGTGTTTCAAGTTCGGAAGTGGGATTTGCTCGGAAATGTCTCCGAGATGTGGCCTGACTATTGGGAATTTTAGAAGCTCTGCCTGTCAGATGCCCAATCCCTTTGTTTTGAAAGGCCCATTTCATTTTTAGAAGAGAATTTGACCTTAGTGGGCCCACACTACTATTCTTTGGTGACGTGTTCCACAGTGACGTGGCAAGGTTTTATTCGTTGACCTTAATTTGTTTCTCATTGCCCATTGGAACAACGTTCTCTATGGAGCGTTCTCTATGGTTGACATTGTTGAGGGCTTGTGTAGTTATTAATTTTAGGAAAAATTTCATAAAACTACCTTTTATAATCAACTTTTTTTCAAAAAACTACATTTTAAAATTTTTCTTTAAAAAAACTACCTTATATAACAAATTTCTTTTCAGTATACTACTATCTAACAGTTAATGAGGTTAAACCACCAATAATGGAGTCACCACAAAATGCTTTTCTCTCCTCCCCTCTCGTTTCCCTCGTCTTTCCGCGGTATCCCACCGACAGCAACCCTTAAGGTGGCAGTCATTTAATGATTAATATTAACTATAAACATAAAATGATAGTATATTGAAAGAAATATGTTATATAACGTAGTTTTTTGATAAAAGGTAGTTTTTTGAAATTTTGCCTTAATTTTATCATTACAAATGGAGGGGGGTTTAAACTGGACCAGAATACTTGTGGGAATTGTGGGAATTCGAGTTTCAACATTCAGTTATATGACTATCATATGTTACTCGGAGTCAGAATACTTGTCTTGGACATGGTTATGAGTCGAAGTGCCCAAGTTGGCTAATTTGTGAAATCATTATACGATTTTGGTCCAAAGCGAAGCATTAAGTGCTCATGCTCAGTGTTGGAGTGTCAAGGTTCTCACACAACTTAAAGTGAGATGGAGAGTCCAAATAACGTAGGTTGATTCACATTGGTAGGCTTCTATTTTGAATGTATCGGAATATATTTTCTAGTGAAGAACAAAATTGTCTTTCATGATTGAATTTGTCCTGAATCTTCTTTCTCCTCCAAATAAGTAATTTAGCATAATAGTATTCTGTGTTGCTTGCTGACCTGCCACTTACATTTGATCCTTCGCTTGGCAGGATGGAAATGCTGTGGTGGCACATTTTACTTACCATAAACACCCAATCACATCCATCCAATGGAGTCCGCATGAGCAATCTACACTGGCAGTCACTTCTGCCGATCATCAGCTGACGTAAGAATAATTTGTTAACTTGTGATAGCTTCAAGTGCAATATTTGCACAAAAATAGGGATATTTGCTTGAACTCTGATACGTTTTGCTTTCTGTTGCAGAATTTGGGACCTGACACTAGAAAAAGATACAGAAGAGGAGGCTGAATTTAAAGCTCAAACAGAAGACCAAGTGAATGCTCCTGAGGATTTGCCTCCGCAACTTTTATTCGTCCATCAGGTCATATTGCTGACACTATCATTAGTTCCATGATATAGCTGGACCCTAGACCCTTTTGAGTTCAATGGTCAAAACATACCTAGGCCCTTTTCTTTTGGACTTATTTTCAGTTCCATTCAATTACTCTCTGCATTTCTCTGTTCAGATTCTCGCAATACAAAAGAATGGGGCCTAAATTCCACCATAAATTTGCTTAAACATTATTGAGTTACAATATGAAAATGACATAGTTTAATCATTAGGACATTTTTATAAAACTATCGATGTGTATTGATAAAATTTAATGGTCAAAGTTGACTTAGTTTGACTACATAACTTAAATGTGGCCTGTAGATGTGTATCACACTTATGCCTTTGATGTCTTTTGTGTTAACCCTCTTTTTGGTGCAAACTTTTTCAGGGTCAGAAGGACTTGAAGGAGCTTCATTGGCATGCCCAGATTCCAGGAATGATTATATCAAGTGCTTCTGATGGTTTCAACATCTTAATGCCTCATAATATAGAAAACAACCTTCCAGCTAATGGTGCTTGAAACCATGGATCTTGCATTATTATTCCCATGCATCATTGAATGTCATGTCCGAAAATGGCGTGATGGCGGCTGCTTGGATGTAAGCATTGCATCTTAAAATGACATCGGGTTTCAAGTGTCGTGCAATTTTTGTGTGCTTCTAGATATTATATGTTTATCAAATAGTTATGGTTACTATTTTTGGTTCTCTGTTGTGTAATTATTGTTGGCTAAGTGACTTTTGTTTAGTTCCAAAATTTGAATTATACATTTAGATTTTTTTTTGGGTTATTTCTAACTAAATTTCAAGTGTATTATATAAATAACATGCGATGGGAGTATATTACCCATAACTAGCTCAACTTAAATGACCCAATGTTAATCGCAAAATGATAAACATGAAGATCTTATTGACCCGAATTGCCATTTGATAGGATATCAATCTGATTTAATTCTTACTATATTCAACAATTGACATGGTTTAGGATCTAAAACTAGTGTTTAGGCTCAGGCGATGTCCCAGGGTTTTTCTGTGCTACAATTTAGTAGTAGTTAAATGAGTCATCTCATACTCATTTAAAAAAGTCATCTCATTCATTATACGGGCTTCAAAAGTTTTCCATTCATATATTATTATTAATTTTGATTAGATAAGCAACAATAGTATGGTGGAGTGATGGTTGGTTCTATTTCTTTCATACTTGAGGTTGTGGGTCCGAATCTTCTCGTTAACAATGCTATTTTTTTTTTTTTTTTTTTACTATATGAGAAAGACGTGGATAGAATAATACTGAATGAGGGATGGTGATATGTGACGCATATACGTTCTCAGGAACGCTTATATTAATGTAGATATATGGAACTTGAACTAAAATGGACCTGACTTGAACTAATTGTAGAACCAAGTTTTAATGAACAGTTTTCCAATTATAGTATTCAGCAACTAAACATTGTGGCCTATCCTTTTATGCTTAGCAATTGACATGTAAAATTTATAGTTAGCAATACTACCGACAAAAGGGAATATACAAAGAAAAGTTAATGGTATCTAGTGGAAAGCTGTAGTATATAGAAATATTGTAAATATTTGGTAAGCAATTGTTTCTTTGGGAAATTAGGGTTATTTTTTTAAAGAGAAATTTCATTTATTAAAGGCTAAACGGCATCTACAATAGGTATTAAATAATAAGATACAATCAAACAAAATCAAGTCAAATTCGTCTTAAAAGAAACTACAATGAACAGATCGAGTAATACAACGCAGTCCCCTTGTATTTGCTTAATCAAGCAGTTATTGATGAGGAAGTCTATCATTCTGACATAGTTTGGGGAAGAGCATTCTTGTTCGATCCATGTTGAATGCATCCGAGTTTCCAATACCTTCATGTTGATAGTCTTGAACTTCAACCAATGATTAACAATTTTCTATACCTAAAGACAAACAAATCAGACTCACAACTCCATAGGGCAGAAGGAAATCTCCACAATAGAGACTAAAATCCCCATAGCATGGCTCGAAAAACTTTCATAAAGAGAGACTAATTTATTCAACAAAACATGAAATAAACTAGAAACTGAAAATAAAAGAGGAAAATGGGCTTATCATGGATAAAATTATCCATGGCAGCCGCTAACTAATGAAAAAGGGGTAGAGGAAAAGAAGGGGACGACTAGAGAGAAAATTAGGTTTAGGGAGAGGGGGGCTATTCATACCCATACATTATACATACCAGATTCAAGATAGGGTTAATTTATCAATCACTAAAATAAAAGATAGCATGATACTGCAAATGATTAATAAAGGTTATATATATAGGTTCAGTGAGAACAACCCTTATGGTGAGAACCGAAAGAACCGCTAATTGTTATGGTTTTTGGGTTAAAAGTTACGATTTTTGGGTTATTAGTAAAATATGATTTTGGGTTTAAAGTTACGATTTTTCAGATTTTTGATTAATAGTTAAGAATATAAGTTAATGTTTTAGCCTTTTAGGTGAAAAAGTCATGGTTCTCACATATCTCACCATAAGAGGTTACAAATTAGGAATATTACATGCAAATGATAAGCAGAAAATAAACTAACACTAAACTGAGCTATACTAGCTCTTACACACCATAACGAGTGGAACCAACAATTGAGGTTGTAACCCAAATTGGTATCTTACCAGTCCAAAGATCCATGTCGAGGAGTATCAAATTCGCTAGCGGGAACTCCTCCCGGGCGAGTTTTAGTGGGGCTAATTGTCTTTCTTCGTTGAAAAGACCTGCGGTAGCGCCATTGGAGACTATCGAGATTCTAAGAAAATACGATCTTCAAAGATGGATTGCCACATCTCAGCTTGGAGAAACATATACATTCCCAAGACGTTTCTCCTCAAGAGGCCAAACTCTAAGTTTGTGGAGGTTGAAACTTGCCCAAAATCAATGAGAACCTCCCACAACGTGCATTTTTTAAATATAATGACACTCCTAACATCATTACATGATTGAATTTCTTTAATTCATCACACAATAACCTAATCCTAAATTCCGCCAAAAAACACCTAATCCTAAGATTCTTTTTAGTCAAATTATTATCCTTTATTCTTAAATATGTGTTTGACTTAAAAACTCGGAATATCTAAATAGAAAATCAAACATCAACAAACTCCTCATAAATCCTTACTTCAGATTTCAATGTGGAAACTAATGCTCAAGCTCTTAAGATTATGATCGATCATGCTGATCACTTCCCTCACCATGAATTACGTGCTATAATCAAAGATGTCACTCAGCTTCTGGAGGGTGATTGGACTGTGGATGTGCTTCATGCGAAACGTGATGTGACTTAGTGGCACACATCACACATGCTTGCTTGTTTTGGTCTGGAGATGGAGGAAGAGAAAGTCACTCATTTTGTTCCACCACCTTGCGTCATTAAGGAATATATGAATGACAAAGCAGCCTTTGATGTTATTAATCTGGACTAATTTCCTCGTGTCTGGCTTGTTTTTGATCAGTTTGGGCCTAGGTTTTACTCCCTTACTGTGTAGCTATCACATTACTTCTGCTTTTGTCTTTAACTTTTGCTTTGTAAATATACTATTGGTGTTATTGTCCTTAACCAGCACATACTTGCCCTCACCCAACTTCATGCACAAATCAGCAACACTCTTAACAATTTCCCATATACTATTCCGGACCAAACTAATTTGAGAAGTAAAAACCCTAGACTTATACCCGAGAATCACATGGTTAAAATAATTTCTCCGATAAATCCTCGAAATTGGGAAACAACCGTAGCCAAAGAAACAAGGAAAATTGGGACTGAATAAAAACTAAGGAAAAATGACAATTGGGGTCTAAACTGTGGATAATAATTTTTAAAAGGTCCAAACTATTGATTAACCTATGTAGGTCCCAAATATAGTGGTCTTAACTTTTAGCAGGCCTTAGTGACTTTCAACTGGCTTAATAGGTCATAACTTGTTAAATACGAGTCACACTAGAAGGGTTAATTGAGAGAGAGAAGTAGGAACTATGTGATTTTTTTTTTAAATCGTCAATTTCAAGTCTCTAAGACCCGCTAAAAGTTAAGACCCCCTAAAGTAGGAACCTACAAAGGTTAATCAATAGTTCATACTTTTTAAAAATTATAGCCCAAAATTCAAACCCCTATTGTCAATTTTTTCTAAAACTTGGGCTCGTTCGTTATCGTTTTTTGTTCCCAGTTTTCAGTTTTTTTAAAAACCAATAACAAAAATATAGAAACCAGAAAAAGTAGTCTCCAGTTTTATGTTGTCAGTTTTCAAAATTGACATGTTTAGTATAAGTATGACTAATTTTAAATTTATTATACCCCTTATATTATATGACTTTTATATTCATAAAACCAAAAACTAGAAACTTACAATGATGCCGAACGGACCCTAAACTTATAGTAAAACAGAAAACATAATTTAAGCAAATTAAAGAGCTAACCACCATTTCCAATCGACAATGACCTTCGACGTTTACTCTTTCACTTATCAAAAACTAAAATCCCATGAAAGGTCTTGAATAACCACCCTCATCAAGAGAATATAACTCTCTGTGTGAGGGAACAGATCTAGGTAGACCATGATGAACTGAAACTTTATATAAATGACTGAAAAGAAACTTTATATAAATAACAACTGAAATTACATCTGCTCTAGCAAATAAGAACTGATCATCTGCAAACATAAGTCAAATTGTTCTTGTCGTCAAATAGTCCGTACCCACTACAGATAGGATGTTAATGAGATGCCTCGCTCCTGTTTTAGCAGGAAAACGGTTAGTATCTCATCAATCTAAAAAGCAGGAGAAACAATGGTCACATATACCATAACCCATTGCACAAACTGTTTCAACTCCAACACCACTATATAAATTCAACATATCTATCTCACAATGTACAATCTGCATATCTGCGCCATGGACATGGCCGAGTTAGTTTCATCCTTAACAAATATCAATTGTCAGAGCGAGCACTCAGGAAGAAATGCAGAGATCAACTTGTTTTGCATCAACCAGTTCAAGGCCTTGACCACGGCAGCATGTCAATTTGAAAGATATTATCCCCTTCCGAGTATTACAAACCCACCGGCTTGCCATTTAATTTGGGGAATGGGTCTTGTTTGCTCAGAACTACAACTTTACTCTTGTGTGCAAAATACCCTTTGATAAGGTTTTTGTATATTAGAATGGCCACTATACATTCCACCTGGATCAGGGCGTTAGGAATAAAGATTAAGCCACATTGCAACAGGACAATAGCAGAACTAATAGATAAAGCAGTAATCACCTCATCAACATCCATGTCTATCTGAAGCCACTTTAGTGCTTTGACTATTATGTCCAGTTTCACCTGATGGGCTTTACTTGGATCTTTGTGTTTTTGGATGATGTAGCTACAAATGAGAAAGGATACATGAATAACCAACTAGCATGACAAAATGAACCAATAAATGAAGAAAATAAGTGCTTTACATTTTTTTAGTAATCTTCGGTAAACCTGCAGCTCAAGTTTTTCTAATACGAGGTAGACACCTGATCTCAAGAACCTAGCCAAAAAGGGAGGAAAAGAATCAGTCTCACAAAAGAAATCAGTGTCCTCGCTCGTGACATTTGAGGAGCTAAACATTAGAAACAAGACATACCTATCTTCATGCTGTTGGAGAGCACACCGTAATAGTCGGATGTCACCCCTTCTAAGAGCTAGGACAACATCCCTGTACTGCATATGTCGCAAATGCCGCATAAGAATATAGGATTTAGGAGTAACAAGATGCAAGTGACATGGGTCAAAGTCAAACAATCATATAAAATCCAATGGATTGCTAATTGCAAGAATATTTGAGGGAAAACTATGTTATGATTCAGTGTGATCAAGTATGAATTTTTCTGTTCTGAAACTCGTAGACTATTACAAGTTTTTGATGAAATGTAGATAAGAAGTCATATTCTTTGCTAGATTGCTATCTTTTCAGTATAAAGAACATTTGAAGCTTCGAAATAGGCAAACGAAAGAACAGGAAAAAAGGCAAATAACTTATTTCACCTCAAGAAGATTGTATCTCTCCAAAAGTAGATCTCCAGGCAGGATGCCTATTGAAAGCTTTACGGGTATCAAGTACTTCAGGATCATCCTATTATATCCAGGAAACCAATATACATTTAAAAAGCGAAAAAAAGCAGCATATATAGACGCGAAAAGAAAAGCAAAAATCAATAGATAAATAATGTTAACTCTTCAACCTGCAAGAACTACCAGAGTCCAGACATATTAAATAATAATCTATCTGCTGGTCAGAAAAACCACACTGAAACCAACCATTTCTGCTTCAATCTCATACGAATAAGCAAAAATGGAACAAAAACATGGATTTGTCTGTCCAGACTGCCGATAGATAGAGTAGAGAGATGGGATTCTTTCTGTGAAACAGGTAACTCAATTTTCAATAATTCTACTGTATTCTGGAATGTAAATAGCAGACAGCTCTTCAGGCAGGATAACATACTAATATAATTACAACCTACTGCTTCATTGCCAAGGTTATGTACTTATGTGGACAAAAAGTTTGCGTAAAGAAAGATTACTAGACAAAAAAAAATTCTACAACAATTTAAGTAACAAAATGCAGATTTCACCAACATTTCTTTGATCTTTACGTGCAACAAAACCTATTTTTATCACATCACGTAATAAGTATGTCTGTCATCTGCTTGCAAAATATCGCTTGAACTTGGGTATGACACGAACAACGCAAAATATCATCACCAAAAACATTGCAGAAGGGAAAGGAAACGAAACCTTATATTCGCTTCATGGTCAGGATGGCAATGAGCAAGGGCATATGACAATTTCTGATCGGCCTGCATTTAGGAGAAACTGATTTTAGATAAGAACATTTGTCTTAAATGTGAACAAGGCCCACTTCACTAAAACTAAGCAATCCAATGGCAAACTATCACACATTTTGTCCTAGGTTAAAATATCAGATAGTTCTTCAGATCTTCTCCAGCCGATTGTGAGACTTAAGGGTGTGTTCTCATCACCTTAAAAAATAAGTTTCGGGTCCAATAAGTTTCACATTTTGTCCCCAAGGATGTGTTCTCTTCACCTTAAAAAATAAGTTTCACATTAATTATACTAACATGGCAAACTATCACACATGTGCAAGAGCAATGCACAGCATTGATCTTTTAACTCATACCTAAATCCAAGAGTTTTTAAAGCCAGAGTAACACTTGAATTTTTTTTCTGTAGAGTATTCCATATTCATAAACAAATAAACTGTTATGAACGAGATGCAGGTAAAGAGTTTCCAAGCAAGGAAGCCTCAACACATAGCAATAACAGTAACTCAATCAAGAAAAGATGATTATAAGAAAAAGAATACAAAGTGATTAAGCAAGAGAAGAGAAGAATAGATTTAAGGATGTTTATATTGATAACTTGTAATAAGCAAAATTTCTACAGCTTTCGAGAGGCTGGAGCTCTCCCTTACATTAATAAGATTTCTCTCAATTTCTGAATGACTAACAATTTCATATACTCCCTTTCATTTTCTCTCTCTACTGCTGATTCTGATAATTCCTTCATTATTCCACGCCTGATTTCAAAGCTTGATAGGAGGCTGATTCTAATCAAATTCACTAGCAATGACCTTCTTACCCTTTTGTTGTTTTCTTGCGTAAGTAAACTTGATAGGAGGCTTAAGTGGGAGTGGGTGCACAACATTACCCCCCGCCAGGACAAGGACCTTGTCCTCAAGCTCGAAATTAGGGAAGCGACGCAGGATACCAGAAAAGTCCTCCCAAGTAGCATCACTTGGCTCCACTCCTGCCCACATATTCAGGACTTCCAAGTCCTCCCTGCACTGCCCCTTACATGTCGAACATCCAACACAGCTTCTGCTTCAACTACGAAATCCAGATCTTCATGATTTGGTCAGGAATAGTAGATGCTGTTGGAATGTTGCCCACAGCCTATTTCAGGTGTCAGACATGGCGTTGCTGTGTGGGGGGGATCCCGCTTGTAGGCAAACTTACCCACCCTTTGAATATCATATGGCCCATGGAAACGTGCAGAGAGTTTATCATGAGGTTTTAAGGCGAGGAACGCTAGCAGTAAGGCGGAATTTCAAGAGACAAGGGCACCCACTGCAAATTCTTCCTCTCTTGTTTTGGAATTAGCAGTAGCCTTTACTGATTCAACCGTTGTGTGATCATGCCCAAAACTTATCAAAGGTGGGGATCACACCCGTATAGAGCCTTGAAGGGGGTGGTTCGAGTAGAAGGGTGTTCCCCTAATGCAACAACTTGGCCCAACTTTTGGGCTGCCCGTTGATTTAGCGGCATAAATTCCTAGAACTTAGTTTGGCCATCAGTTTGGGATGGTACAAGGTACTCCGAACGTATGTACCTTGCAAAAGAAAGAGCTCGCGCCAAAAAACACTCATAAACACCTTATCCCTGTCACTGACTGTTGAAGCAGGCATGCCATGTATCTAAACTGACTCTCTCTCTCACATAAAAAATTTAGCTACTGTGGGGGCTGTAAAGGGGTGTTTGAGCCCACAAAATGTGCATATCTGGTGAAGCGATCCAAAACTACAAGCATGGAATCCACCCCATGTGGACAGGGTAATCTTCCGATGAAGTCCATCGAGATATCTTCCCACACTTGAGACAGAATTGTGACGGATTGCAAGAGTCCCGCTGGGCTGCAAGAGAGGAGAATTTTTTGCTGATGACATACAGGGCAAGCCGCAAGCCTGAACATACAGAGCTACGGCTTTGCGCATCATGGGCCACAAGCATTCTGATGCAATCAGTAGATAGGTCTTTAGATCTCCCAGGTGGCCACCCATCAGTGAATCATGACAAATCTTCAATAAGATACCAAAGGTAAATTGGAAGGAATGACTACCCTGCCTTTGTAGAAAGCTTGCAGCTTGCCTGCTCCAAGGAATAGCCCACATGATTCTGTCCATTTTCAATGTCTCTAGTCAACTACAGTAAGAAGGGTTCAGCACCAATTTCCTACTGGACAGAGTCCCAAATTAGCACACTCAAGTAATAAGCGCTTCATACTTGACCCTTGTAGGTGCTTTTCGTGAAAGGGAATCCACTACCCTATCTAAAGCTCCCGGTTTGACCTGAATGGTGAAGTCAAACCCCATTATTTTCTGAACCCAACTTTGCAACTCAGGCACCCGTTCTCCTTGCTCCATGAGGTAATTAAGGCTTTGTTGATCGGTGTGAATCTTAGTTTTAAAAAGCGCGCCCAAGGCGCGCCTAGGCGCAAGGCGACCCAAGGCGGTGAGAAAATCGCATCCATCAGCTCAGGCGAGGCGCACAACGACAGCGCGTAAAGGCGCGCGCCTTAGGCCGCCTTTTCGAGGCGCAAGGCGCGCCGCCCGAGTCGCCTTTGGTTAAGAAGCGAAGGAAGGGAAGAAATTTGAGTTTAAAACATGAAAAAAAAAAAAAAGAAAATTTCAAATTAACTCTTACCCATCTTTTAGTATGTAATCTCGAGCAAAAGCCCTCAATTAATTGCATGAAATAACATCAATCTAACCCCAAATGCAAAGCCCCGATTTTAGAAACCCTAATTTGCGAAATTGAAGCATCCGGAAAATTGTTGATGATTGCGTATGATCTCGCCGCGATTAATGTTCGATGGTGGCCGGCGATTAATTTCCGATGGTGGCCGGCGGTAGATCTGCCTGGGTGTTCGTCGCCGGTGAAGGTTTCCAAGGTGAGTAGTTAGTATTTACGTCTTCATCGTTATCTTCTTTACTCTTCATCCTCACTCTGCGATGGTCTAGGGTTTTTCCAACTTCTTTATTTACCTGTCCTTTATGACTTAGTAGCACCTAGCACGTGTGTTACCTTTTACCTCTTTTACTTTTCTTTTTCTTTTTTTTTTTTTTTTATCCCCTTTTTTTTTTTTCGAAGGAAATTTTATCCCTTTTCTTATGTCGTGCAAGTGCACTCCTGTCTCCTGCTTTTGTATTTCACTTTTTTTTCTCTTTTTTTTTTTTTTTTTCTATCCTACATCCGTTCTTCTTCTTCTTCTTATATGTATAACTGCATTGTTTTTTTTTCCATTAATTAAAAATAGGCAGTACTAAAATTTCTGTATAGCTAATTTAAAGTATAGGCATTACCACATTAGTTATATTTTTTAAAAATTACAATACCTTATATATTTTAGTTAGTTAGTTGTTTTGGGCATAAAATATGTTTTATCATTGATTATTAAGGTTTTTGGCATCAAAGGTGCGCCTCGCCTACGGGAGGCGTGCGCCTTCGCCTTGCGCCTTGCGCCTCCCTTCGCCTCGCGCCTTGCGCCTCGGTGCGCCTTGCGCCTTTTAAAACTAAGGTGTGAATAATGAAGCTTTGTCCCCATAAGATAATGCCTCCATTTGAGAATAGCCAATGCAATAGCCATGAGCTCTTTCTTGTAGATGGGTTGGAAATGGCTTACCTTGCTGAAGAAAGCTATGGGACTTTGCTCCTGTATCAGCACTGCCCCCAAGCCTGAATTCTGAGGCATCGAGTTCCACTACAAACTATTGCTGAAAGTATAGCGTATGCAGTACTGGGGCCATGGTCATACCACTTTTAAGCTGCTCGCACTTGTTGCTGCTGAACTCCAACCAAAGCTATAATTTGTTAACAGCTAAAAAGTACAAAATTTCCGAAGATAAGGCCTAAACACGTCATTCATTAAGGATTGGAATGTTGCTGGAGCATTCGAAGGACATAACAAGGAATTCGTAATGCCCTTCATGGGTGGCAGAAGGCGGTCTTGGGAATGTCCTCTTTGCGCATCTGAACCTGATGGTAATTCGATTTCAAGTCGAGTCTAGAGAAGATGGCTGCCTCGTGGAGCTCATCAAGCAGCTAGTCGGTCACCAAAATAGATATTTGTCCAGAACTGTTTCTGTGTTAAGGGCCTGGTATTCCCACAAAGCCAAGAGCCATCCTTTTTCTTGACCAAGAAAACAGGGCTAGAGAATGGGCTGATGGAGGTTCGTATTATGCCTGCTGCCATCAAATCACAAATCAGATGTTCAATTTTGTCTTTTTGAGCCTGCGGCTAGCAATATGGCTTCCCACCAACTGGGTTGCTTCCTCCTTAGGGATTATGGAGTGCTCTCTGGAGAGTGGTAAACCAACTGGAATGTTGAATATAATCTCATAGGAGTCCACAATGTCACTGATGACTGCAGGTAAAGGGGTTAATTTAGCTGGGGATTGTTCTTCCAGGTGGTTCATTTCTACTAGCAGACCACATGCTCACATCCTTCCTTTCTCATCACTCTCGGCATGGCCTCTAATGAAAATGTTGATCTCTCCAATGTAGGGTCTCCCTGAAGTGTCACAGTTCCCCCCCCCAACAAAAAATCTGAAATTTCATAATCTGCGAAATCAATTTGTGGTTACTGAACCAAGTTTCTGCAGCCAATGAACTCCGAGTATCACATCAAAGTTACCCAGTTCCAAGGTCAAAATATCCTCCACGGTCATGAGAACTTGAAGTTCCAGCACCATCCCCCTGACATTCACCACTACCTTGAACAGCCGTTCTGCACCCGAGGTACATCAAAACCTCGTGATTTCATAGGGTAAAAAATTGTATGTGGCTCCCGAACCTATCATAACCCGAAACTTGACCGAACATTTTCATAGTTTTAATATTAGTCAAGCCTGTAATTGAATTCAAGAGATATTTCAATCGGGTCTACCTTAGGTGGTGGGGTGAGGTCGTAGAAGATGGTATCATCTCCAACAAGTCGCCTCGGTGTCCTCCTCGTGAAAAAGCATGACGAGTTCATGCTTTCACCATCCTCAACATGCCATTTCTCGTCGGAGCGATAACACCACCCCTTCTCTTCGTTGATGCATGATCTTATCTCATTTTCCGTTAACTGGCGAACCGCTCCGTTAAATCTACTTGTCATTGACAGACGAACAAGTGGAAGACGAAGCATTTGGTCCGAGGAGTAAATAAAGAGAGGATGGAATACCTTAAGGATTTAGGTCATAAGAGGATATGGATTTTAGGAAAGTATTGGGTAAGGTGAGACTCGGCTTTTTTGATTCACGGGCTCACTACCTACACATGTGGGTTGGGTGTGTTTCAATTCTTCTTCAAACTTAATAGCAAAGTACATGGCCCGATCCAAATTCCTTTGCCCTAATAACTTCACTTCAGCTTATGAATCGGCCCATAATAATATCTTTCTTTACACCTAGGGGCAAGGAATTGATGAAGCACAAAACCCTCTTGTTCCACCACCCAACCATTGCACATAAAAGGTGCGGGTTTGAGCTAATCGCAACTGCTGAAGAAGGGACTTCATCTCCCATGTTCACATCGAGTTTCCTCCCCATTTTCCTACTGGTATTAAAATAGGGCATTCTCCTCTAGCGCCACCACCGCAACCTCCGTCTTTTCCTCCTCTATTAATCGGTAAAACTTAGAGGAAGTACCTTTCCACCCAAGATCTACCCATGTAGGTCGAACCCCTCAAAGGTTGGCATATCTGACCTTTCAAGTCTCCGATTCTCGTCTCCTTCATTGAAACCACCTTATCGAAAACCATTTTGAAAACTCGGAGTTTCAAAAAATGGTTCCCACCACGGCGTTCCTTGCTTGTCTTGCGCTATTTTGGCCAACTGCTAATGTGATTCTACGAGCTCGTCTGTAGGCGGTTTGCCACATCTTAGCACTCCCGCAATTTTGCTCAAGGGTTTTCGGATTTCGACAAGTTCCACTCCCACCACTTTAACTCGGTATGACAAGTACCACCAACCAAAGCTTAAGAAGAACGATATGTTTTAATACCGAGTTGTTATGGACTAGATGAAGGGTTTCCAAGCAAGGAAGCCTCGACACATAGCAATAACGATGATTCAATCAAGAACACATAGTTATAACAAGAATAATAAGAAGGGTTTACGCAAGAGAAGAATAGATTTAAGGATGGTTATAATGGTAACTTGTAATAAGCACAATTTCCAGAGGACTCTCCCCTTACAGTAATACGATTCTCCAATGATTCCACACATACTCCCATTTCATTTAATCTCTCTACTGTTGGCTTTCACTCTATATCTTACGATAAATCCTTGATTATTCCCCTGCCTTAGGTCCATAGTTTGAAAATACGGTTTGGTAACGGTCGTCGGAACGGTAACGGTTTCGCTAGAGCGGTACGGATACGTTTATTTACGGACTATGTCGCGGTTGTCGCGACCGAATTTTATTTGTCTTACTTTTTGTTCTTATTAATCTTTGATAATATTAATATTGTTTTTAGTGTCATTGGTGAGTTATATTCGTACTTGTTACTTGTTTTTTTTTAGAGAATGTACTTGTTACTTGTTAGAGGAGGTCTTTGTAGTACGATTTAAAGAAATGAAAAAAGAATAGTTATAAATGGTGGGAGTAGAAGAGACGTGGTAAGAAGAAGAAAGAGAGAAAGAAATGAGGGTGACTCTTGTATTGTGTATCAATAAAAAAAATAAGAAGGTTGTGGGTAAAAAGTAGGTCATCTTGTCTCCTATTTTCATTAATGGCCACCGTCTAGTATTTTTTCCAAAGTGTCTTAAACCAAGGTTTTAAAATCCCGCCTCTTATTTCTTCGTTCTCGAACTCTGCTCTCACCCGGAAAAACAAAGTACCGCTTTGCAACTTGAAAGCCCTCACCTGGAGCGTCGAATGTCAGTGAAATATCGTCGATGCGGGCGATTTTTGTTTGAAATGGTCGAGCCGGACGAAATCGCGCCGTCTTAAAACGCCGCGCCAAACGGAAAATATAGGTTCGGTGACTTGAGATTTCGTTATAATACGCCGCATCGTTGACTAAACGGCCGCATTTTAAAAAACCTTACTCAAGTCACGGGCTCGAGCATATTCTAACCAACTTCACTAACAATGACCTTCCATACCCTTTTTTGCCTTCATGCGTAAGTAAACTTGATAGGAGCCTTAAGTGGGTATGGGTGCACAACATAAATCAGCCATCAATGATATTTCCGCATAATATTTTAGTTGTGATATGAATCGATATTTGGGGGTAAGGGTATTTTAGGGGAGCCTCTTTATTAGTTAGCTTGAGGAATAAGTTAGATATTTGTTAGGGAAAGTAGTCTATATATAGTGGTAATGAGAAAGAAGAAAGCACGTCGAAAATTATGGAGAGTGATTAGTGGTTTTAGCTTGGGGGTCGGGAGAGTGCCATTCTCTCGAAAGATGCCAGGGCTGTAATTGGTTATTAATCACCTAGATTAGCATTAATTCAGGTCATATTTTACTGGTTTTCTTCTTAAATCTGGTTCTTCTTCCCTTAATTTCTCAACTCATCCTTTAATCTCATTGTTTTGGTCACTGTCACTAAGCTATATTGATTCATAGCAAATTAAGATCATATGAGCATTTAAGAGCTGCAAATGCTCATCTCAGCATAGAGGAGTTTGGGTTGCTGACTTGCTGGTCTAAAAATTAAAACGTCATTAATTGCCGATTTTACAGTCTGAACTCTGAACAAGATAAGATAATGTAATCTTGGTACAGACTTGAGATATATGAGCTGTGAATTTGTTTCCAGCTAAACTCCAAAGAACCTACAACATTGATTCTTAGGGCATATTGTTAAACTGTACACTTTCTCAAATACTATCACTTATAACAGATCCTCAATCATATATCAGTCTAAACTTTGGAATGTAAGATAATTACAAGTTAAAATAAGAGCAACAATATCATATACAAAAACAGAAAACAACTTACAGCTGGAAAATTTTCATTGAAAACTTCAAGTCGGCCAGTATAATACATGTAAGTCACCTGCCATAACATAGAGTCCAACATCTCCTAAACATAAGAATACATATATTGAAATATTTATTCGCAAGAAACCATAACATTTGGAAAAGCAATTAGAAATACCTTATCTCTGGTTGGAAACTCCTCAAAATCAAATATGCGAGCAGTCTCAATGCTTCTAATTGCACTACGACAGAGATGGACTGTACCAAGCTGTAACCAAGTTAACAACCATTTTATTTTCAAAACACTAGATAACCTTGATTTAATTTGTAATTATATGTCTGAATTAAGAGCATTGTCACATAGTTGGACATCTATGAAGGGATGATGCAACTATGATTTCAGCTAATAATCTACAGATATAAGATGGACAAAAGAAATGTGACCAAAAGAGAAAGAAAACATTGAAACAAAGAACAGCAAAGCAACAATCACTGTGCACCTTAAAATAGACTTTGAACAACTGGCAGGTCACATGCAAGGCTCCAACACGTTTTGGCCCTTTTCCCTGCCAAACAAGACAACCATGTATTAACAACATTCCATCAAAATAAACGTGTCTAAGCATAGTACTTGCAAGAGCTCTCTTATATGCATTTAAGCATAACAACTCAAAAAAAAAAAACACCGTGATTATGCATATGCATGATTGCATATGAGCAAAAGACAGAATGCAATCATAAGAAACCAAGACCAAAAACCATTACATGTACCAAGAGTATAACTTGCAAGATTAACCTACATCTTACAAGAAAGCATCATCCAAACAAGTGAAGAGCAAGGGTAACAAGTTGTACATCTATATTTTGACCACTCGTGTAATATTTGTCTCATTTGAGATTTATAACATCAAGATACCAACATCAATGTTACATGAACAGGGGTACATGTATCAGATACGGGTGCGGATTTGAGTGTCACACACACTAATTTTGAAGCTTTTGGGTTTGGGGACACCGTCCTAAACTTGGACATGGGTACGAGGATACGACATTACGTATTAAAAACACTCCCTCTGTTTTTCAAATAGATGCGAATAGATGCTCCATTTCGACTTTTGCACTATTTACAAATCCACGGACTCTACTTTGACAATATTTTTCTCATATGTATAAAACTCGATATTTACGCAAACAAAACGTAGTTGAATTTTTCTCGACGTATATTTTCAAAATATCAACTTTTCATAATTTTCTAGTAACGGATAACTCAGATATACTAATGGTCGAAGTTGGGTATTGCCTAGTGTGCAAGTCAAAATGGAGCAACCATTTGAAAATGAATGGAGTATTATTTACAGTTTTAAGTTCAAAATTCTACTATTAATAGATAAAAAAAAAATTTAAAATTATAAATATAAACGAAGGCAATAAATAAACCCTAGTTTCTTGTACACTACAAATAAAAGGGCTACATTTGCTCTTTGGACCAAAAAGAAAAATTCTCCATTTATTTGTCCATATATGATGTTGATACAAAATAGTATGCATCTAGGTAGCATGTGACTGCTACAGTGCTATGGTTGTCAGCTCCAAACTCTAAGGAGGTCACAACAAAGCAAATAACCTCAGAACCCCGATTCTGGCAAGTCCTAGATCCTCCATCATCTATTCATCTCTATACATCCAATTTACTTATCTAGTTAGACGTTCGTGCTCTGTGTTGCATTCCTTCTTTACAAACAGATAACTTTTTTCCAGATTGAACTAGACAAACAAAACCCTTATCACTAATTTCAGAAATATCTAAATCAATTCATTATAAATATAAAACGAAGCAATAAACTAAACCCTAGTTTACTGTACACTACAAATAAAAAGGGCTACATTTGCCTTTTGACCAAAAAAAAAGAAAAATTCTCCATTTATTTGTCCATATATGAAGTTGATACAAAATAGTATGCATATAGGGCACGTGATGTGACTGCTACAGTGCTATGGTTGTCAGCTCCAAACTCTAAGGAAGTCACAACAAAGCGAAATACCTCAGTACTTCGATTCTGGCAAGTCCTAGATCCTCCATCATCTATTCATCTCTATACATCCAATTCACTTGTCTAGTTAGAACGTTCGTTCTCCGTGTTGCATTCCTTCTTTACAAACAGATACCTTTTTCCAGATTGAACTAGACAAACAAAACCCTTATCACTAATTTCAAAAAATATCTAAATCAAATGCTCCAAAAAATCCCCTCCCCAACTACCATTCTCTTCACTTCCCACATTTCCACTATATCATCTTGATTCTAGACGTACTTTCGATGCAAGTGGGAACTGAGAACCACGAAACTATAACTGCTGTAAGATTTTTGAGACCTTAATGCTACTTGCCACATTTTGGGGTATACCATCAGCCAGTAATCATTCATTTCTAGTTTCCTTCTTCTCTAAAGTAATACACTGGCAAAGATTGAGTTACTGCAAAGCTCACGAATCAGGTATAAACTCCTGAAATCTGAATAGGGGTATGAGCCTAGTTGACTCATGAGCTACTAGAAAACAGCTTGAGAATCTAATAAACTCACTAAGCTGTTATGGTTTTGCGCAGCCAGCACTGCAGATGGAAATGACAGAGAGAACCAGAGACGACAACAAAGAAAGAGAATGTTGTATGGTATTAACTTTCTGGGTATCAAAATGTAAGACTATCTTAGTGGACAAACTTACTCCCCACTATTATGATGAAGAAATATCTTTTTCACGGAGTGATCCTCAATTTCCCATTCCCTTATTCATTTTATACATTTATCATTTCATTTCACTTCTCTCTCTAAATAACCTATTAGCATGCCCTCTCTTGAGATATATACCATGCACACTTCAGCACCTCATAATAGAAGTAAATGTGTGCCCACTTTATTCCTTAGAGTAAATAAAACCTTATCTAGTATAGGTTTTTTATGAGTTGATTCTGTTACATAAGCTCGATCTAAGAGACTCATGAACAAGCTCGTCTTTAACATTGTATATTTACACTTTGTAATCTTTGTTTACAATTAATATTAAAAACTTTCTACGTGGCTTATGAGAATTGGGTCAAAAGTTGGCCAACAATTTCAAAAAGAAATATTTAGGACCTAAATTAATATTTATATTGCAGCATTTCATCATGACTCTAGTATTAAACTAAGTTGAACTTGAAATTTTCAAGTTCAAAAAGGAGAGGTAAGGCTCAACTCGAGTCTCGAGGTGGAAAGGATGTGTTATGAAGCTCAGCCAAGCTA